>JARPRG010000013.1:377990-390825 GCA_031001745.1 Hartigia nigra
CTGAGTTTCAGCGGTGCTGGAGGATCCCGAGTTTACGGCTGACGATTCCTGAGACTGCTCATCGGTTTTAACCTGTTCCGTCTTTTGTGAATTTGAAAGTGCCGATTACAAATCGATAGATATAAAATACCAAGATAATTTATAAAGATGGCCACGAAAAGGACTTTACCTTAATGTTGACTTCAGGAGCTCCGTAAAGAGTTGCCGGAGTTGAGGAAACGCTACTGATTACTGGTTCCAGATAACTGTTTGTCAATGGTAGACCAGGTAAAAAGTTTGGTGGCCCATACTGAATTTCAGGTGTCGAGAAAAAACTAGCGTATTCACCAAGTGCTTTGGCGATTTGAATTTCATTCTCGTGATGATCGTGAAGATGGTGATGATTGTTATCGTAACGGGAATCACCAGGAAGAATATCTCTCTTTTGTTTGTCTGCGGGAGCAGCTAGTGCTACGCCCAGAAGGCAGACCTTAAAAAAAAATTGTTTAATAATCAGAGTTGTCATATGAATGAATATTCGTCACATTTTTATTTGAGGATCCAAACTTCTCTTATATGTCACATATTCACATATATTTGTGTGTGGATTATCGCTTAACCGACTCTGATGCAATTTAGTTGGCCATCACAGGTTTATTGAACTTCTTATGTAACCAATATTACGCGCAAGATTTCACGCTTTAGAAGTCGATATAAATATTATAGTATGCCATACGTAGGTTGACATTTTCGAAAAGTAGCTGCATTCTCTGCATCAATATTTATTTAAATAATGAATTCGTCATAAGATATTTCCAACAATTTTTTATTCAAATCTTGTATTACTAAAAGTATCTTTAAACAAGATACGTGGAAAATTTTGATACCAAACGTCGTTTTTCATTCTTAAAAAATATTTAAACGTAATACGAAGCACAGATCAGAATTAAACTAATTTTTATTGTACGTAATAAAACTCTGTGATACTATATAAAGTGAAATAATGTCGATCAGTAAATTAGAAGAATCGATGACCTGTTTGTTTTGATTGTTTACATAATTTTACTTTTTATCCATGATTCTTCGAAATGAAACGTTTTTAGTTGGAAAAAAGAAAGAATTCATTTTCCTGACCAATCATTATGCGGTTAATAAACTCGCGAAAACTCACCACCAGCAGGAGCTTCATGTTGACTGGATGGAGATTGGTGCTAGGTTGAGCAAAGATACAGAGTCTTTTCGACCTTTTATACGAAGTGATGCTCCTCCCAAATCATTTCGTAATCCAATGGCATTGGTAGAACTAGATTTTTAATTAACTTTTGCTGCTTCAATTTGCGTCCCACGGTTTCAATATTTGTGGATATACTACAAGTTCTCATGGCCATGTGTGAGTTCGATTTAAATATGTCGTCGTACCCGGAGATAAGCCTCGTGTTGTGAATACACTTAATAATTCAAAATGGAATTCTTGACAGTATACGATTTTTTTTTGTATATGGCGTCTTCCTATCTTTGGTAAGATACGCATCCATTAGCACAATTGACAGTAGTAATGTCAATTCTGTGCTGCATTCGAGAAAGTTTTAATGGAATGTTATATTCTCGTACGGAATCTCATTTTTCATTGACTACTTGTGTCATTATTTTAGTAAAAAAAAAATTTTAGATGTATAATTTCTTATACCCTGCTAAACATATATCAGTTTCACATATACTTTAGGTTAGATCATATACACTGTACTTCCTTAAAGTAAAGACTACCATAATATTTTTGAATTATTTGAAAATAATAGTTGAAGGAAGAGATTAAATTAGAATGTTTATTTAACAAAAAACATTTATATATTTTAAAAGCTTATTATTAAATATATTTTATGTAATAATATTAATTAGTCTTTTCATATATAATTTATGCAAAGTATGCCACTGCAAGATGGATATTAAGCAACATCAGTCGAAATAAAATTGATAATTAAGCTAAAAATTGGTTGTTACATAGGTTTGTGATATTCACTTATCAAGATATGTGTTTTGTTACAGAAAATTTTTTATGTTCATTATGAAGTAATGCTAGGATAAGATTGTATTGCAACTTTAAAATATTGAATATCGCAGAATAATCTTTATTTATATAACTATGGTATTGGAATATTTTTATAACAGCTTCTTTAAAGAGCACGAAACTTTTTTAAGTTAGCATGTATTCAAAGAATTATATATTTTTTAATTAAAATATATCAGCAATTTAATATTAATAGCAGCTGTCATGAAGTAATTGTGCTCTTTAGAAACTATTGTTCGCAATCAAAGCATCAGAAAGAGATATTCACTTCATCGGGCGGACGTCTAACTTAAAAAAGAAACGATTCACAAGAGAGTTTATTGTAGCGTACTTCTTACTTTATGAATAATCCAAACAAATTACACATCTTTTTAACGTACATGCTCACTTTCTCCTTTAAATAAAAACGAATACCGATCAAGGCTGATTCTATAAAAAACAAATATTTCTACTACCATACAAATAAAAGAGATCCCATTCAATATAATTTTGCAGTTCTGCGCAATACCAAAATGGTAACAGAATGAAACACGTGACTCCCTTTGTGTACCTGCATTTAGGCACGCAGGCAGTCAGCCGTTGAAAAGAGCCAAGTTGCAGGTAAAATATAATTAACAGTACAAAAAAGATTTTTGTTTTCTTTATAAACCTTAAGCTATAGTAATAATGATAATATATTTAGTGCGGTTTATGGTCGTTAGGTTTTATGTGAATTAAAAAAATTGGGATGAATTTTAACACCCAACAATGATCCTTGGGATGTTCAAAATAGTTCTTTCACTTGGTAAATTTTTTCTTTTTCTACATTTTTTTTAACGTAATCCATAATATCTCAAGGAGCGATGTATCTTAATGGCCTAGTATCTGCCATTCTAATAAAACTAATAATCTTCTTTTCTTGGTTATAACAAATTGATAAATTTGGAATGCAAATGTCCACCGAGACAGGACCGCTTACGGATTCAATATTAATACTACAAATTTCGCAAAATCGAACCCCTCTTTCGCAATATGCACCCAAAATCTACTGCTACACCTGTCCTATAAAAAATTCACCTAATGAGTAACTATTACAGCATCGTTTTACGAAAGTGCAAGTATTTTGCAAAATAAAGAAGTAACATATACAAAGTTATTAATATTATATAATACAATATGTGTATCCATTTACGCGATGACCATGTTTTTGGATCGTATGTTATTGACCATAATTCTTGTTAGTATATAAAAAATAGATAAAATCTTAATTACTATAATTCTAAATAAAAGTTGATACACTTTCAATTCTATTACTTAGATAATTCTATGCATGTTTAGCCCATTTGTCAAATTGCACTTAATTTGCTGCACGCGAAGGTACAGTTTGCGTGTACTTTTACCTATACTGTATACTACGTATAATATGGCATCATTGCTCGGGACGAAAAACTAGTTTGCTTCCCCTTTAAATACTAATAATAATTCCGTCATTCATTACCGGTCAATCATCCTGGTATTTTTGGACATGTTCAACCTATAAACCAATCAACCTTTGAATACACATTGATCCTACATGTTTTGATTTCAACGTTACGAAGTCCTTTTTTCTTCTTAAATGCAAATGACATATTCCTCGAGATATGACCTCTTCTAATATCAAATATTGAGAATTTGGATATTTCTAGTTTTTAAGTGTCTTCCCGATTACTTAAAGACAAGATGAACCATCTGCCTATAATAGACCCACGCAGTTACGTAACACATATATTAGAAGCCCGACCTTAAAAGTCGTTTGGTTGGAACTCTCCTTTGTCCATTCATTATTCTATTTATTCTACAGCTCATAAAAATCGACAGTCAAGTTCCTCTTTTTTTTTTTAATTTTGCGGTTTTCATATTTACTGTCATCCTCATACGTCCTCGGTTCTGAATTCTCATGCGATTTTTTTACCAGTTTGATAGTGCACGCTAAATAAATGTTAAATGTTCACGTTAATATCTAATAAAAATGATAGATAGATTATATAAATATTGATATTATTTTGATTAATTCGAAGGACATGATTTCCTATAATACGGATACGTGAAACATCGTTCATTAAAAAGCTATCATTATAGTCATTATAGTCAGGTTAGCATTGATTATTATAATGACGTTATTATATATTAAATATGCATATATACAGCTATTTTTGTCCATTTATCTATTTATGTCTGTTTATAGTTTATTCGTATTACTTTCAGTTCTAAGAGGTCGAACACTTTATCAAGAAAAAAGTTTGATTTGTCTTTGTGTTTTTCACGACCGCATGGAACAAGTGGGAGTATTTTATGCATTCTCCATCAAAAGGAACGTGTGCGTGCGCGCAAAATTCTGCTGGAAAGAATTCCAATAAACTTCTAAACTGATCGAGTTAAAATGTATAGGGAATCTTAAATTTTGGATATAGATGGAAGAGCAAGATTAACAAGCATCCACTCTTTCTGGTTTCCATATAGTGGTTGCGCAAAATATCGAATATTCAGTATTCTATTTATGCGCACGCGTTCTTATGGACAAAATGAATTGCTTAGCCTGTTGGACTGATACAAGGACTATCAAGTTCCGGATGTAGACGGAACAGTGACACTTGCAAGTATCTAACACTTTCAGCTTGAAATTCCTGGATCGGCGAAATTAATATCTTTTTGCAACGGCAAATGTTTAAGATATGAATGCACGGTTCATTCGGTTGGGTTTCAACGTAAACCCGTTTCTCTCAATATTTAATATATATGTCTTCTCTTTCCTCTGTAGAACAAAGAAAAGATATGTATCCTGACTTTTGTCAGTCTTAGTCTCGAAGTTTGACCATTTCTAAATTTGTTGGGCAGCTTGTCAAGAAGGTCTTTGTGGTAGAATGGATACGGTAAAAGCTTACCACCCTGACGGTTCGCGTTTGAGCACCGATATTCATTACCTTCCTTTATTCATTTATTTTTGAAATGTTACAAAAATCATCTTTTATACATAAATACAGTTGATAAGGCAAAAGCTTACCATAATGGCAGCTATACCACAACTCGAGAGATTTATATATCAGAAATTTCACGGAAAGCGACACGGTGTTGTTAGTACAGTGGGTAAGGCAAAAGATTACCGCACTGACGGTTCACGTTCAAGCACCGATGTTTATTTTCTCCTTTTTTTTTTCATTTTTTTAATGTTACAAAAACCACCATCTTTTATATTTCCAAGTTCAAGCATTTGAAAATTTTTCGAGCAGCTCAAGGAGCTTATATACAAGAGACAATAACGTAACAAGTTTTAACAAGATGTTTGTGGTATAGACGGTAAGGCGAAAGCTTACCAATGACGACTACACCACAGCTCGAGAGATTTATATACTAGAAACGTAAAAAGTTCTAACACTATGTGGACAGTGCAGTGGATAAGGTGAAGGCTTACCAGACTGACGGTTCGCGTTCGAGCAGCGTTAGGTCATACACCTTTTTTTAATTATTGTTTTATGTTGGAAAAAGCATCTTTTATACAATCATTATTGACCGCACCATATACAATTAAACTAAACAAATCAATTTCTATGATATTTTCCTTCTAGGCAAATTTTATTCTATTCTTTCTTCACTGAGAATAAGTAATTATTCAAAGAACAGCACGTTAAGTATCAACAAGAAGTATGTCAAGCAGAGTGAGAGATGAGGATCATCGTTACGTATAATAAATGATATTTATTTATGGTTTTTAGACTTTCTGGGCCATTGTTCATAACTTGCCAAGTTAAAATTTTAACCTGGAAACCACCTGTAATCAGTGATATTCATTCATTGTTCTACATGTAAAAGTATTAAAATCTTATCAAGTATGATTTGATGGCTCCGTTGTCGTGATCTATTGCATAACATTCGCGAAGTCGTACTTCATAAGATTTTTGAGATTGATTCGATGCATAAAGGCGAACGATACTCCGAGATTAGAAAACAATATAAATAAATCGACGATAATAATGATAAAGGTTAAGTTCACTTTTATGATTTCAATACTTTCCCGTATCTAATAGTAATGAATGATTGTTCTTTTGTACGTGCTTTTTTGTTTATACCAAGAACGTTTTTACTCGAAGTTTCACTATCCTCGGTAATTCTATGTCTGGAGTCTGTTGGGAAAAACAGTTAACAACGATAGAAGTAATTTTTTATTTTCAAAGAAAATACACAACGATTGTCTAAGTTTCTGAGCTACAGTTGGTAATATTTAGACTTTTTCAACTACTCGCACCTGTATATGAAATAAGTGATAATTTAATGATTGATTACTACTGTAATCCTCCTATAGCATATTTTCGTGACCACTAAAAACCAATCTTTTGTATTACGTAGACTCATAGTAGTGAAATAATGAGTAATAAGAACTATAAATTATACTAATTGTAAGTCTACAACAGATTTGTGAAATCACAAACCCAGTACTTTTAATAAAAAATATTATAGTTGAAGAACAAGATGAGCTTGGATAATAAAATTATACATTCAATTTGCAGAAACTATAAAATCGATTTACGTTTGTTTAAACTATCCGACGAATATATTTAAATCGAGTCGAAAGTTTCAGATATAGGAGATTCGGCGAACAAAGGACAAAATGCATAAAAAAAAGGAAAGTACGATCTCAATAAAAATGGATAATTTTACCTTCCATTCGAAATATGATATCATTTTTTTTATATCCCATGTACATACAAAGTACTTATAGTAATTTTTTTCCGTCAAAGCATGACTTGTATCGTTCTTGCTTCTCCTTACCGCAATCTCTTACTCACAGTGTTCTATCCCATGTGAACAAATTTGATTGTAGAATCTGATATTATCTTTGTCTGACATTCTTACAAGCGTATTCTACGAGGCGCCATTCTCTATTAGAATGTTAACTTGCACCGCAAGCATCGCTGTTTTATAGTAGCGCCTTTCTCTCGAGCAATAAAAAAGTGCAACAAAACCGCGCGCCACTCTCGTCAAAGGCATCGCTGTTACATTACTTTTATCGTGACAACATTCTAATCTTTTTTCATACAAAATTTGCAATAAAAGATTTCGAATTTGACGGACTCTATGATTTGCCGGATACGTACTGTGTTCGAATAAACTTGAGGAGATCATTATAGTATATTCATTACAGTTCATTGTCGTACACGTGTTGTCACAGTTACTCGTGGAGTGAAATTATTGATTCTCCTTCGAAAATACGTTGTAAATTGTTATTGGATCAATCATTAAAATAATCTTGAAGGTATAATGGATCTTAGCCTGCTGGTGTTATTTTTGTGACACATTAGCGTTTACATGGTTGCCATACTGTAGGCGCACCGCTTAAAGTCACTATAAATAATAGTTTATAAGTCGTACTTTGCAATGACTGTTATACAGTATTCGATATCTATGGATAGAGATATTCTGTAAGAGGTAAGTGAATGTATTACTGGAATATGGAACAAGGCGTCAGTAATTATAAGATAGTTCAAGGAAATAAACGTATGAATGACAATGAACAAATCTGTCTGAATATAAAAAATCATAAATTATTCAAATTTAATATACAATCTACGCAAAGACGTGCTATTCTTACCCGTTCATATACTTATCAGTATTGATCGTTTTATAAAAAAAATAATGAATGGCCAGAAAATTTGATAAAAATTTCTTGAGATACAAAAAATCATTAGAAATTATTATTTTTCTGTTATATTTATTTATTTTGGATAAAAGTAATATGATCATCATTATGCGATACTTAAATAATAGCGACTGCAGGATTTTGAAGATAAAGTATGTGATAAATAAAAATAATTGAAGATTGTCATGAATTTAACCGGAAGTACCTTTAACGATTCTCTTAATAAGCTTAAGTTTCGCTGTAAAGGACGTCAAAACTGTAATAATTAGAATTACTTGATTTCCCCGTAATTAATATCATCATCAACCTTTCCATGAAAGCGAAAACGAAAAGTAATTGTTAGACTTAGTTTTTCCTTTGACCATCCAGTTACGAATCAAGCAGCTACTATCCTTCCGACGTGACATTGATCTTGATTCGATCGATTCGCTCAGTAGAATGATTTGGCGAGTGACCGGTGATGTTTTCGGCGCGGAGCCACTCTCTTCGTTTCAGCGAAAGTAAGAGGAGAAAGACCATCAAATAAGTAATGATCTAACTTTTGCTTTTCAGTCGAACCGGTATTTCTCTATTTTTGATGTAAAAAACCCGAATCAAAGGAACAAATCATCAGCTCCAATCTAATCGGTTAAATCTTTAAATATAATTATATTCATCGTACAAGTACTATATAACTGACTCATATATGCCTATCGCTATAAATATACAGGGTGTAAAATTACAAGTGATTTATATTTCCAAAATTGTGGGATAATTCAGACAAGGACTTGTTTATTACTTACATTTAGTCATCGTGGAGAAACAAAGTTACTCTCAATAATTTTAAGTGTTAGGAATGCTTGATCTTGAATTTAATATGAAACTTAATAACTTTTATTTCTCAATATTAAGTTTAGACATATCATCATGCAACGAATAGAATGGAACCTTCGTACTTAATAAGTACGCAATAAGGTGCAAATCTTTATCTTTTATAGTTTAGTAGATATTAACCTGTAACATTTGTAATTTTACACCATGTATATACTTTCAAAGGGAACAGTGGGAAATATCTACGTAATTAAGATTCAATCGCGTGTAAGTGGCTGTGCGTTTGCCGCAAATGATTGCATACTTACTGACGTTTTACTGTTCGATTGCGTAATTTATTTTATATAAAATATAGTAAATTAATTATATGCGTGATTGAAAATTTGAAAAAATTATTTTGATTTTGAAGTTTGAGCAAATAAAGTATGTTATGCACTTTTTGTACATTTTGGAAAAATGCGGATTTCCTCGTTGCAGTGATTCGTTTCTTATGGAAGTTTT
The DNA here is from genome assembly GCA_031001745.1 of Hartigia nigra. NCBI lineage: Eukaryota > Metazoa > Arthropoda > Insecta > Hymenoptera > Cephidae > Hartigia > Hartigia nigra. The sequence goes on from JARPRG010000013.1 coordinate 386,996, forward strand.
TTAATTGAAACCACGCAGTAAGAAGAGGGGAATTTAATTGCTAAGACATGAAAGTTATTGTAATTTATAATAAAGAAAAGAAGAAGGTATAATGGTACCTTAGAAACGTCGATACTCGCATTATGAGAATAATAATAATAAAAATAATAGCAGTGAATTTAGATGTACATAACGTAGAATGCATGATAATCTTTTAAAAAATTAATTATGAAAACATTAAATAAAATTTCACGTATAATTCTCAGCTTAAACGGCAGTTATATATAATTGGTTTTTTTTTTGTCCTGCGTTAAATTGAATTAATATGCAAAACGGAGAAACTCGGTTCACAGAATCGAAATTTCTCTCGCAGATTGTGAATTTTATTAACTATTTCGAATTTTGAATGGTTTCCGTTATACTTTTTATGAAAAAACTTGTTAACATTAGCAGTCTATCTAGTATAAATACACCTGTCTTGCGACGCATAATTGCAGCGTTTAAGTGATAATAATTACAATTTTTTTATAATTGTCTTTGTTATGATTGATTTAATTATAAAATATCTATATAACGTCTTAATTATTATGTTGTCGTAAATTTTCAAAAGTTACCAGAGTTACAAATCAACATAGATAATGTCTGTGGTTTTGGTTTTTCTCACACACGCAAAAACATATAAATAGTTATCGATCCAGTGTTTCCTGCTACCTTAATTGCAGTTCCCAAGAACTCTTGTAATGGAAATACAATTTGAATGATAAATGAAAGGGCGGCCATAACGATGATACAATATACAATAAATATTGCGCTACAAAGAACGATATCAAATCCTAAAAAAAAGACAGAAATAGTTGACAGTACACACGTCCTTTCGCCATTCTCTTCCGATCGTAAAGGTCTTTTTACATGTCACTAGTAGAAGGAGAAATTATAATTCCATTGAAAATCCATTACCAGGAGTGGTAAAGTCGTCCGCATATACAATTTATAAAGTACCATTTTCGATTAGCGATTACGACACATAACGAGTGTCTTGTATGTACTTTCACGAGTAATTGAAAGATAATTCAATTAAAAACAAAAAAGAATGTATCATTACAATTTTGTTCTATATTAAAATTAAGCTGATCAAAATAATTTTTTCTCCTGGCACTTTTTTTTAATTCTGTGTGTATTTGATACGTATGCATCGAATTGCCCTTAGGATTCAATAACTGTAGTTCAATTGGAGTAAAAGGTGAAACTGAAAGTAATCGAAGTATCTTTTACCATTGGTTTCAGGATATCCAGTATCACCAGCCATAAGAGAACGTTTCCTTGCCATTGAAGGAAGAAATAATGTATCTGTAGCATATACAATAGGCACACCCCGGATACTGTTAACAAAGTAGTAACCAAGCAGGACCTTTCTTTGAGCTCCTAGCGTGAAGTGAACGGGGCGTCGAACTCGACGATAAGAAAAAAGAGAAGACTCGCGAATGTAAGTGAGTTGGAAAGAGAGTGCTTTCTTCGGGAATCATGGTGAAGGTCCTCGTATATAAGCTGCTGACCGCTCTGCAATTGTCAGTGTAGTTCGTCTCACTGAAAACACCAACCTTAATTAAACGAGAAAACATGTTTCGATTTGTAAGTTTTCTTCTGAGAGAAACAGTGCACATATAACGTATCCTGATAACCAAAGTGGCCCTATCCTGGACAAATTAAAGTCCTTGACAGTGAATTTCAATTAAGAACAAAAATCGTTTACTCTTTTACTCTAAACTTTATCGTTTCGATATTGACATATTTTGTATATATTTCACACCAGTTTTTGTATATAGTTTTAATTGATTGCAGATCGTCAATAAGTGTCATTGACGTCGCGATTTCACTTTTAAATATTTATAACATAAAACATAAATTTCTTAACCAAAGTTTCTTATATTATTGTTATTTAATTATTGTACCAATAATATTGGTATTATTAAATTAACATTTTTATATAACATTATTTTTATTCGTGTACACCATTATTTACACGTGGAATATTCCACGTGTAAATAATGCAGACAATACTTAAATGCCGGAAACAAATATTTCTATATTCCAAAAAGTTAACTATATATTGAACCCAGAGAATTCTCTATTATCAAGCATACATTTTAGATTTACACAAAATAGAAGTATCTCTGATTGGTTACAGTTATTACTGGCGGTGACTTTGGTCACGGCGGGAGCCTCTCATTATTCATACGATGGAGGTCACGGTCTTTCTGTACAACCAAAATTGTTATCCCAGTCGGTGCATCTGCAAGAAGTGCCCACGAAGGTGATAAAGGTTACGAAGACAGTGGCGATCAAGGTTCCAGTACCTTACCCGGTGAAGGTGAGTCTCCAAAAAACATAACAAATATTGACTGTAACATAACACAGGATAACTGGCCTTAATCGACCATAATTTACGATGATTCGTGGCAAGTCCAATAATCGATACTTTAAGCGAGAAACAGGCGCAATCTGATTAATTAATTTTCAAACATTTTCACGCATCATTTCTCCGCTTACAGGTTCCGCACCACATTCCCGTTCCCGTGCCGGTGAACCATCCCGTGGCAGTTCCAGTTCCGCAAATAGTGAAAGTTCCCCATCACGTGCCGTTCGAAGTCTCTAAGCCATTTCCAGTGGAACTCCCCCAGCAGGTTCCCGTCTTGGTCTCGAGGCCCGTTCCGGTGCCCCAGCCGGTTGCAGTTCCTCATCCCGTCGCCATCAATAAGCCAGTATTTTACCCGGTACCACACCCTATTCCTTACCCCCAACATAGCGAATCGGCCGGATACGAAGGCGGATATGGAGGTGGTGCCGACAACAGCGGCTACGAAGCTCAGTCGTACAACACTTACTCTGTTGAGACCCAGGGACCTCATGCCAGTTATGAACAGTCTAATGCTAATTATGGTCAGTCTGAACATGGCAATTTCCAAGCATCTCAACCAGACTACACGACGCAGCACTAAATTTGGAGTTTGGTCAGCCACCTAAGCTGGGACAAGGTGATATCTTCACTTCCTCATCTTTATCCTCATCCCGGTACTTTTCCTTCTCCTTCCTATGTCCTGTATATAGAGTTTGGTCGACCTACGACCGAGTCACCGTTAAGTTTTTATTTGTAACATATCGTTGATGTCTTCGAGGACCTTGTTTTATACGTTGTTTTTTTATAATAAAATCTTTCACTTTTGGAAATTGGCGTACTTTCCATACCATGTATCCAACGTGATCTACTGCGGCGAGATCGATACTAATAAAATATAACGATCGAAAGGTTTTTTCTCATTGTTGTACGAACAATCTTCTGCTAGTATTGGGAGATTTTGATCTCTAATCCGTCAACTTTCTAAGATTAGTTTCGGTACTTTACAACGGATGTTACATAGACTGAATGGATAGTCTAGAAAAGTGCAAGAGAACGATTTCTCTTACGTTGCCTACAAACCGACGACATTGCTGAAATTGTTAGAGACAAGGAAGTGGAGTATGGCACTTCCTGTAATAAGAGGTTACAAGTAGAAAATGATAGAATGAAGATACTAACTATTTCTATGACATCCTTTAATGATTCTGTGATATCATTTAAATATTAGCTATCTATTTGATACCTTTATGCTACCATTTTCATTAATACTTTTGAGACAGTCCTTGGAGAGAATCTGATTCTAATGTTTGATGAGAATATGACAAATGAATTTAGCCGTAACTCTCTTGATAATTATGCTAATTGTAATTGAAATTACTATTGTATTAAATATTTTGTTGGTAAGGAAGTTTCGTAAAGGAAGTAACATCGTTCTACAATAATCCGTTTAAACTTA
>JARPRG010000013.1:391313-402495 GCA_031001745.1 Hartigia nigra
ATTGTATTAAATATTTTGTTGGTAAGGAAGTTTCGTAAAGGAAGTAACATCGTTCTACAATAATCCGTTTAAACTTATTACGTTAAATCTATTCGCCCTATTCGGTTTTTTCCAAATTGTATTTCGTTAATGATAATAAATATCCCAGACAGATCAGATGAAAATATTTTTATTGCATCACAAAGGCGTACCACCCTGTGGAGTCTCGATTATAACATACAAACATGAGAAAAATTATAATAGAACAAAATAAAAATCTCTATAAAAAATATAGGTACCGAGTAGATTTCGTTATTCAGTAAAATGCCTAAGAAAGGTTGAACACTTATTGACGGTATTCGAGGCCGTGAAAGAGCGATTGTCCTCTCTCAAAAGAGGATAACGGTTAAGTAGTTCAATTAAATTCCGCAGTAAGTGACGGTTCGCAACCTCACCAAGTCCCTCTATGCACTATGTAGTTTATAGAGACTTGGACAGATGGCGCCGTCACGAAACTAAATAAAACCGTCATCGTCGACGAATGCTCCCGGCTTCTTCGTAGAAGAGTCTTTTTACCATCCGGACCATCCGCCATAACCGTAGCTACTGGCAATACCGGTGTGGTATTTCTCAACGACGACGGGTTGATGAACGGCTACAGGGACATGCTTGACGACGGGGACGGCATAGGGCTGGGGAACCTTGACGGGGTAGGGAGCAGGAACTGCTACTTTGACAGGTACGTTTACGGGAACTGGGTAAGGGCGGTCAACAGGGTAAGGTACGTGTTTGGTAACTTCGACGGGGTATGGCTTAGGTACTTGAACTGGGTATGGACGATCGACGTGCACTGGGTATGGAACCTAATAACATAAATAATAAAAAATATTAAATACATTTTGGTAAGTTTTATACTATTAAAGATATTTAAGGATATTATTAGATTACTAAATTTAAATAATGTTTTTCTGGGGGCGGATTTAATATTATTGATATTTTTCAAAATGTGCTGTGATAGTTATAAGAACGGCTTCAGGGAATTCTTTGACATTTAACATGGACTGAATATTCGCATTCGAAGGATGAACAGTTCTAAGCTCAACTCTCTTTGTAATTGCTTTGCAAAGCGTCCATGGATAGAGTATCGAAAATAATGTGCGATTACTAGAGCGTGATCAAGGTAACAAGGTCTCTTCATTCGTTCTATTCGTGGAAGCTGCTTGGATCTAAACCTTGTGCTAAATGCGTAATTCGCTATGATTTTTAATTAATTGTGAATGCATTGAAATTCCTCGAGCTCACATGTAAAATGTCTTGTGTGCAAAAAATATCTTATTATTAGTAACAGTAAGTAATTAATTATCGTGTGGGATGAAATGCATTAATTTTTTGTTTTGAATATACATATAAGTTATATAGTCGAAGTTATATGGTTTCAAAAATATATGCTTAATTGACTATGAATTATTCGACAGTTAATCAAATATTTTTTGATTCAATTTTGACAAAGAAAAATACTAAGTATTGCAAACCTTGACAGGCACTGGGATGTGCTTCTCAACAGGTACGGCTACGGGATGTGGCACTGGCACTGCTACTTCCTTGGTGACGATGCCGGTGAGTCCGTGGTTGATTCCAACAGCCGGAAGTGCTGAGTAGCTGCTCAGTCCATTGATTGTGAGTCCAGAATCGAGTCCAAGTCCCGAATATCCATAATCATAACCATATCCCAAACCGATAGTACTTCTCTTGTCTTTATTAGCATCAACTGGTTTCGTATCCTTCTTCACATCTTTGGCGAAAGCCAGAGCCACAAGGGCGAAACAGATGACGATCTAAAAATGTTAACGAGTTTTTAAATCCTGCTCAAGCGATATTGAAAATTTTGAATTGAATTTCAAGCGATATTGAAAAATTGAATTTGTCGCAAAAATATAGAGAACAATGACAATTTTAGAACTACCATATTAGAACGAAAAACGAAAAATATTCCAAATTTATTTATCATGTTTGTCTTATGGTACTCTGTTGTTCTTTTATCTAAGACAAATTTCGTTAATTAATTTATTTATTTATGATTTAAAAGAAAAAGAAATATCTAAGTTCCATTCTCATAAATTGTCTGCGTATATCATATTGTAATTTTATTTAGAAATGTAAGAATTCGCGATGCAAGAGATACATCGCATTGATGTAATTTGCAATTTTTACCTTAGCGTTCATGTTGCTGAGCTTGTCTTGTTTGCAACTGGAGAATCTCGGGAAGACCTCTTCTTTTATACGGCTGGAGAACCCTCCAGAGGTGGAGGGTCTCGTGGGGCCTGAACGCACAAGGACCGAAATCCACACATTCGAAGCTTCTTACTTCTTGCGCAATGGACGGCTACACATACACCTTACAACGAAATTCGCAGCGTTACGTATCAGGTTTGTAGATCTGACCATTAATTACCCGATTGGCCCGCTCCTTTACGTAGTACTACGGTCCCTTGTTTCCGGAAAACGGCACGTGGTTAAGGACCATTAATTTCAACATTCTTTAGTTCTTTTTTAAGCTTTTTTTAAATTTCTCTTGGGTAACCACACCGTATACGTATATTTGAGTACGCCTACCGTCTACTTGATGCAATTGCACCTTGTTGTGTTCGATGCCAAGTGCATACGTGCATTACGGAATGCAACAGCAATTTCCAACCTTCAAAAACAGGAATGAGAGAAAAAAAGCTTATAAAAACTTTCATAATTTTAAGATGACAGGTGAGCCACAATTTTTTATTTCTCAATTATTAATTTATAAAATTGATGAGCTATTAGCATTACAGTAAAGAATGGTATTTTGGAATGTACAATTTTTACCTTTTTAGTAATTTTTTTTCTTATGACGATACTCCAGTAAAATCTCTGAATTTAAATTTATTAACTATATTATCCTTCTCAATGGCTTGTGCGAAGCTCGAGGCAATTTTATAAAAAATACATTAGCCCATGGTAAACGTATTGGTCGCCATTGATGTAACCGCATTTACTTTCATTATCTACACTTTGTGGTCTTAGCTGAAGGGCTTGGTTTTCGTGCTCGAAAGTAATAAAGATTATACAAAGCGTTTCTTCTCATCCTTTAGCCATTAAAACGAATGGCTACTGATTACGCATTACGTGTGATATTAGTACACAAAGGTGTTGTAAGTATCAGAGAATTACAGGATCGGCATCCATTTTGATTACCTAAAGATTCGTATGTGAACGTTGTAAAAATCTTAAGATATTCTCTGAAAATTTGATCAGGGTGATCAAAATATGAAGATTTCGTGAAATAGTCTTATGTTAAACTGCATTATAAAATATAAATCTATATCAATTAACATGTGGCCTTTCGATTCGAAATTTCGTAAGAACTCCAGTTTCTCCATAAATTGGTATTTTTTAGTTTTCGTTGACATTTCGAAATCGAGAAGGAGTGAAAAATGTGCATTCCTTGTATTGTGATCTTGAAGCGACTGGTGAGTGTAGGCTACACTTTCGAGGTCACAAACATATCATTAAATTCCTGTGAGACCATTTTTTCGAGAATGTTTTTAATATGTTACGAATATCAGGGGAAGAAGTGTCGTCTTCTGTGCCTGCGCATTTTGTAGAACGAAATCTAAAGATTACGACAGATGTAATTTCGGTGAATGTTTGTATGATTAAGGAAAAATTTCGTGTTAAATACTGAGATCATTCCAAACCGTGAAAAATAAAAGGTTGAACAAGTTTTACGATGAAATCGAAAAAAGAATCGAGATCTGCAAATAATTGGGTAATTATCTGATTTATAATTGGGAACTAAGATATCTCAAGTATAATAATAAAATCGATTTAGCAGTTTGCTCAACTTTTTAAATATTACGCTCACGTAATTTTGAAATCCGGAGTGAATACGCATCTGCAAATTTTACTATCTCGTCCATATTCTGTAATTAATTTCTGAATATAAATTTCAATTCGATTGGTTTCGATATTTCTCAGGAATTTTATGTACAGACACCCATTTTTTCGAGGCAAAAACAGATTAGTTTAGATCCTGGCTTAAAAAAATAGTTTATGCGAAACAGGATTAGCAGATGACGAAAATGTTCGGTATTTTTAAACATACGGATTCTATTAAAGTTTCGCCAATTGGTGTTATTTGCATAGTTCGAGTCTTAATGGGCAATAAATAGATATTCCATAGTAGCATCAGGACCATTCAGGGCCAACAACGTTTCCGCGACGTGGTTAATCAGTTTGCAAAATTCGTGGTAAAAAAAAGTATGCGAAAGTACAGAGTTTGGAATTAATGATCTCATTCGTTACAACGTCAATCTCTATCAAGTGGATCTACCTGACAGGTCTCGAATCAACAATCGACATAAATTCGATAAGGATGCTTGCGCGCCTATGAAACAAGAAAAAAAGAAGAGCCATCATTTTGATGAAAACTACAATTTCGCAAGAGACGTTTCGATCGTATAACAAATAAGAGTATCAATATCTCTTAATCTACGTTGAGACGCACAAAATTGATTTCCTAGTGTGGATTAGTTTATAGGAAGAGACGAAGGGAGCCGGTTAAAATCCGTATACATAAATCTCATAAGTCGTAATGATTTCAACACCGGAAACTAACACGACTTTTACACGATTCCGCCGCTTGCTATATGCCCAACAAGATGGACTCACGTACCATTGCGCAATAAGAAATGTTTGTTGGAAAGTGACGAAATTTCATGCTCTCCTACCCTCTTATTACTGGCGAATCATTGTAATGGAAATTTCTTATTTACTGATTTTATTCCCTCCTGTCCGTTCGGCAACCTTCGAAAGAAAGTCGTTTCGATAATCGCGACGTGATGTATGACGAATTCCGAAACCGGATATCTAAATGGCCAAACGTTTCCATCTGGCACTAACTAGTCAGTATTTCACGTCCACATTCATTGCTATATTTAATGTACTGTCATCCCAGTACTAAATAGAATATGTTGTCAGATAGAATAAATAAGACAGAAAATTTGTTATCGTAGAATGCTATATGCATTGTACATTACCACGAAAGTTTCATGCAAATATACAATAAGATTACACATTGTTTCACGTATGATAATACGAATGTCAGTTTTAGGGGAATGAAATGAAAACTGGAAGTCAAGTTTCTATTCGCAAGAGATTTTTTTAGCGCAAGAAGCTAAAGGACCTGTAAATCTGGCACGTACAGAAACATTCAAAATCGCAGTCACGGTTCGAATAGCAAATATCACATAGTAACAATTTCCACACGGGATTTATACGTAGCGCAATATCAGATAACACGTCATGCCCTTGTCGCGTATAGGATATGTCGAAACATTTCATTTACACATAATTAGTGTTGTTCTATGAGATTTTACTTTCGAAATGGTGTCGAAGATGCTCGTACGTTAAAGTTTCTTGTGCCTGACGCCACTAATGATCGACCAACATTAAATTCCCGTAGTATGAAATTACAAGCGATTCATACGACGTAACAACTTGTCTAAATTCTACTTTAAGATATTACAAAACGTCATAGAGCCAAATGGTATATCAAAATTGCGAGTTCTTTACAAAAAATTACAAAACTGATTTATTCCATGATTTTTAGGTACTATGATAAGAAACATATTTTGGTTGGATCACGTTGCAATGATAGCGATGCCTCGATTGTGATGATATATTTTTTTGTTTGATGCTCCAATGTTTTTTTAATATCCATGTCCATGTCCATGTCCGTAGCTATGACTGTGACTATGGCTATGAACAAGAACGGGGTAGGGTTGCTTAACGACGACCGGGTGTGGAACTGCGACGGGAACTGGGTGAGGTACCGGTACTGGAACTGGGTGTGGAGCAGGTACCTAAAAAAATAATAAATATTAGAAAATTATAGTAAGAAATTTCATATACCCTACTGATTTAAATTAACGTACCTTGACTGGGTAGGGTGCTGGCACAGGTACGGGCACCTTTACAGGTACATTGACAGGGTACGGTCTGTCAACGGGAACGTGGACAGTGCGAGTATGTACCACGGGATAGGGTTGGGGAACTGGAACAGCAACTGGGACTGCATGGGGAACTGCAACTGGTACCTGAAACGTATAGGTATCGAACGTGAAACTAGTCTATTGATACCATCGAATTTTTGAACCGATAGTCAATCGATTATTTCTCATGTCGCTTTATGAAAAAATATTCGGTATGATAAGATAACTAGTTTGTCATGGCTTTGGGAACGTTAAACCAATTAGTATCAACATCTATCCGTGTTCTACAGCGACTGCTACGAGATTAAATGTCTGTTGCGTTTGTCAACAATTTAACGTGCTTGACTTTTGACATAATTGCACTGACAATTGTAAAACGATTTATCTGCACTTTTCATAAAGATTATTCAATGTGGTTTTTTTTTACCTTCACTGGATAGGGAACGTGTCTGTCAACGGGGTACGGAACCGGATGTGCTACTGGAACGGCGACAGTTTTTTGCACCTGTATCGTGTGGATGCTTCCATGACCACCGTCATGACCTCCGTGGCTGCCGAGATCGCCGTAACCCCAGCCAAGGAGACCACGCTTCTTTACAACCTTCTCTTCCTCGGCGAATGCCAGTGAGATCAGCAGGACGCAAATCTGAAATTCATCAGAATTATTCGAAAATATTTTTATACCCGATTTCCGGTGAATGAAAAATATTGTTCTTTTTCTGTTTTAACCAAATTTCTAACACTACGAAAATATAAATTTTTAATGAACCACTTTATAGTAATCACGTACCAAGGCTCTCATGACGGCTGAGTTTCTAATACTTTGAGTATAAAGTCGGACTGCTAAATTACACCTGGTCTGATGCATTGGAGTAAAACCACCCTTTATATACGGAATTGACTTTCATTTGATGTGAACACCCCGCCAGTAAGAAGCCAATGGCCGTTCAATGTGCTATCGCCACACCTCCTATATACTATTTACACACAGTAGAGCACATACGATCTATAGTAATATATAGTGTATCTTATGTTGTATAACATATTAAACGTGAGCTGCTGCTCTATGTAAATAGTCTATTCACGTAGGAGCTTATCGTATCGTATCGTGGGACTTAACGAGTTCGCTCGCTATTTCCTTTGTGTTTAGGCATTGCGAGACGTTAGAATTGTCATAAGAATTGAGCATGGTTATGCTGAATTCCATTCGTAGATTTAATTATAAAAATTGATCCTGGACCATTAAGGTGCAGAATGTACCAGACATATAGAAACGTATCACGTTCGAGTATCCTGTCTTTACAATTTATGATGTCATTCGTGGGTATTACAGCTTATCAATAATCTGGTCGTTGGTAATTAACGATTTCGAAATGAAATTTGCCATATTTAATTTTTACAGCAGGAGGAATAGTACGAGCGCAATGCGAACGAAGGTAATTATCCAATTCGCGATAAACAGTACCTACACTTAAACCAGAAAAAGGCGAACCTGTTTTACGTGATTATATTCGGTAAACGACTTTATTTTTGGGATTTATTTTCTTTACCGATCGACGTGGCAACTGTATCAACTTTTCCCCTTTCGCCAGAATTACGTGAATCGTCCTGATATCCAAAAGCATTGCAATTAGCAAAAATAACGAATCACTTAAGCAGTTCTTAGGTTCTTACGTTCTTTTTGCAAAATTCCCATTACGATTTTACATGATTATAATAAATTTTATAACGATACTTAATATCAATACCTATACTAAGTAACCTAATGTTATTTTCTTCAAAAATCTTTTGCATTTACTCAGCAATAATATTCCCACGTTTTGCGTATTTTACGTGTACCTTACATACATATAGGATGTAACAAGCTTTCAAGCATTGTTTTGTAACTTTACCATAATCATCGATATTTGAAAAATTCGACTGACATTTTGCTCTGTTATAACATTTTCACGGCTGAGTGTATGCAGTGCAGCTATACTTCGTTAGGATAACAAAATATTAGGAGTTTGTATGCCTTATGAATTGTAAGTGCGAATTCTTTATTTTGGGCTCAAGCAAGCCTAATGCAGTGTTCTGCAAAATTTCACGGTACTATTGACTTACGCAATCCTGTTCAAGATCAATTGCCATTATTTCGTTTTTCACACCCTCTCTCCTCCTCAAGCCCCCTTTGCTCTAAATTACGAGACGCCTGAAGAAAAGAAGGGTGATTGGGCCAATACATTTTCGTACGTTCCTTAATGAGCTGCAATTAACGCAACACTCCGATCACGCAACTGGATCGGAACCGAATTCGTGAGAGCGGAAGTCGCCCAGTGGTCAGAGAAAATGTCACACTTCCTAGTGTGTCGGCTGCATAAACAGCCTTGTTGCTCCATTTCTCACAGTCATCCAGAAGGCAGTTCGAAAGCCGCCCACTGGTGCGACCACTGCGTCATCATTTGCAGGCCACGCACTATTGCGAATAAACATAAATTATATATCTATATACAATATAAAGATTTTCGAAAGAAAGATAGTTTAAGATTAATAAATTTCTATGATTTCCTTACTACTAAAAAATTTTACAGATTAGATACGTCTGTGAAGTTTTATACACTTTTTTAATACGTCACTCGGAATCTTATTTGAGGTATGGATAAAAAATGATTTTCATCCAAAAAAGGGAAATTAAAAAATTTCTGAATTAAGTACTTTTATTAGAGGAAGATTAAGAAGTTTGCAAATTTTTCGCGATTACTGCCAGCCATAGTAACGTGCCGGTGAAAACTGAAACGCGATATCAAGATCCGCCTTACGTAAGACGAATGCGACCGGGTTGCATGGTCGGGCGTGTGTCTGGAAGAGGCGTACGTGCGATGAAATATGTGCGTGAATGTGCCTGTATAAATGAGCGATTACGTGTTCCTTGCCAAAATAATTCGTACTTTCGAGCCAGGCGTAGCCTGTTACAGGCATAAGGACGTTCCTCGTGACTGCTCCTGACGCAAGCAGCACGCATTCTTCGCAAGGACTTTTACACGACTATAGATGGGCCTCACACAATCGATTCAGTCGCACCATTAAGACCCCGTAGAATTGACTGAGTATCGTGTGATATTAAGGTAGGTTAATAAATAACGTTTTACCGATCAAGATTTGAATCAATCTATCGTATCTCTAGGTAAATAAGGTATAGTTACCAATTTAATGACTAAGAAGTTATCAATTACAAGAAGTGAATGAAACATTATTGTACAAGCATACTTGACGTAAGGCTATTGATTTTGTCGTTGACATATTGATTTATGAATATAAACAGCCCTAATGCTAACACTGCTTACACATGGAATTGTCATTAGTAATGGTATCGCCTATTGAAAATTCTACACGACCTCTGCCCTAATCCTGTGGTCAGTTGAACTGCTGGAAAAATAGCAAGGTTAAGTTTGTAATCTGAAATGGCGCAGAGTACTTAATTCGCCTTGACCATGACAAAGAGTTTACATGGTAGCCTGCAGATTCCAAAGACAGAGAAGAAGCCCTGAGGGAATTCGCAGTACGTAGTAACGCATTCTTTGAAATATCTACACTAAGTAGGTTATGTGACACGTAGAATAGGTCAAGTTGTACGACGTTACGAGTTACCTTACGTTACTCGATCTTTATTAAAATAGAAGCGTTACACTTATAGAATATAGACTTATTAATAGCTTTACATTTACAGTCATCGATCACTTACGTAATCGTATGTATTTGTTGTCTTGACTCTAACAGGTTTTCGCTATTGTGTTATTACGAAATGGTTTATAATAATTATCTATGATTTTATTTACATCGTCATCCGCCCAAGCAGATCAATTTTTGTTGCAAACTTAAAAGTGTACACGCGATCGTTTTCCCGCGTGTTGCAAAAGCTTCTATATACATATACATCAAATATATACTTACCTGGTAACATTAATAATTAATGCTAATACGCTTATCATTAATAATTTTGCATGGATTACGTTTCGTTTTAACCGATTAGCTAAAACTTATAGATTTCTATAATTCCCCGGTACTCCCTTGCTTATTCTAAACTCATTATATTGGTTGGGCAGAGTCGTGCACGGAATTTACGGGCATTGGACCACCAGGTAATTCCTTAACTATGATAACGATAGTAATAGTTAGTAAAAGTAATGACTGGATTGTGGTCAGACTGTGCCAAAGCACAATACCAATTACTACTAATTGACTGGGGAAGTAATGACATTGTGAAGTCAGCCTAAAGATTTCGAGTCCTAAAAGGCTGAAAAAATATCTACGACTCTCTTCTATGCACCCCCAGGGAAGCCATCGTGAAAACGATTTTGTTCCAGGAACCCTTTTCCTTAGGCGTCGAGCCATTTAAGGACGTCCAAAGTCCAGACCGTAATTACACGTACGTTCGACCTTCCGACAATTGGAAGGTGCACGCGATACCGATCAACTATTCCAACCGATTGTCCAATGGGGCGTATGCAATGACAGCGACATCTGGTGCAACCGAACCTGTCCAGGGAAGACACGTGCAGCTTCAGGTCTGCATGCATGCACTTGGCTACGATGGAGATGGGAGCTTCGTAGCAGCCAATAGAGAGCCGTTATCCACCTTTGGATAACTTGGACGTTCTAAAGATCGCGATCTTGACAAGCGGTTCCCCGTGTCAGCTCTCAAGTGTGGAATCCAGTGAAGGGTACTACACTTAAGATATAGAAGCGGCTCCTAAGGCAGCCCTACCGCAAAACGAAACTCGTTAATCACACAGTTTACGGCCGGGACCACGAGTATGTAACTTCGATACACGGGATATAATATATGGAGTATGTATTGTATATAGTACGTATAGTATATGTGCCCCTTCTCTTCTTCGATTTCTTCCTTGAGAAGGCGCGGTGAAGGGCGGGAACAAATGAAATGTCTATAAGCGCAATTCGCACGGCCCTTCCCATATGAACATTCTCCTCGGCATCCCTTTCCTTCAGTTTCTACACTCTCGGATATTCGATATATTCGATCCCGAGAAATAGCTCGAGATACATTAGAGTTCTATCGTGCGAACGAGTACTTTGCGCGGGTCTTATGAGTCGCGAAACAGCTCCCCGGAAGGGGGAATACGTTTTGCGTATATCGCTCTGATGTAATATCTTACATTTTGTATATACATATATACACA
>JARPRG010000013.1:402595-451268 GCA_031001745.1 Hartigia nigra
ATATATATATACACATGCCTTGCATATATCTGGGTCAATTCGTTCTAGAAGCAACCCACCATATTATTCTAATTTTTCCAATTTACACGTTGGTATTTCATTTTCGTAGTCGGCTGTGAAATTTCGAGGAGTCTCGTTATCCTGACGTGTTTATTAATCGGATGGAATAAGTTCCATGTAATATTTCTTTTAATTGTTACGTAATTCACGATCCAGAAAAACGATTGGACATCAGCGAAAGGAGTAACTTGATTACCAGCGCTTTATCATTAAGTGTTTTTTTTTTATTGGCACCACTCGATCCTTCGTGTCATTCCATTTTTTTTAATGTCACCCTATAGATCCTCGTATATGCATTAAGCATACGTAACGATATTCCGAGATGACTGATTTTAACATGAACAAAGTATTGAGAAATTCGTTAGCGTTATGTATAAGTAAATTTCGTAAATGCATAAATGAAATACAAAGTCCACTTCTGCGTAACGAACCGGAACATCGTTTTGGCGGAGAGAGCGCCGCACTCCAAGATACGGCCAGTCTTGTAATCTTTATTGATATCTTGATCCGCGTACGAACGACTCTTGTAATAAAAATAAAGCATAAAAGCGGTAAGTAGTAACGGCGACCGAAGTTATCGCGGTCACAGTAGGCCGGAACATGTTCCTTTGAAAAGCTACAGTCATCTGACGGACTTTTGTCGCGGTAGACCGCATGTGAAATCGCCGTGATATCGTTACTGCTAATGCTTCAAGCTACTAAAGTTTCAAGCATGAAATAGATAGTAATAAAGAAAATGTATGATTTTTACACAGCTTTATTGGTAACAGTGTCTCAGGCGACTGTTGCCCCAAGTACAAAGCAAAATTGTTAAGTCTAATAAATAAATAACGATTAATCGAAATATAATGAGTTATGTAATAGTATTGTCGATTACAATAATTACCATATATAACGAAAGCACGTAAAATATATTATCAGGAAGCGAAGACGTTGATGTAAGAAATTATGTCAACCTGACGTTATCGATCGTCATTCGATTTATCGAGGTTCGCAAAGTAGGCTAAATATGCGAGCCAAGTAAAGCATAACGAAGTAAACGAGCGTACGTGTAAGGCAGTATGTAATCTATAATGTAAATGTATATAATAGCGCGGAAAGGCAGTCGAGTAAGTTGGTGCTCGCCGGAACTTGGATTTTTCATCGAAAACAGCTCCAGTTGCATTGCGGAGTTTGTTGCGGTATAACGTGTCTCTATATCTATATACGAATTACGTAACGTACGAGTCCTATACGGATTACGTGGGTAGTCGATGGTGTACATAGAATACGTGGTTGTTCGAGCGGAACCTTTTTGCAGAGTTTAAGAGTTTATGTGGGGTACCAGCCTGGAGTAGGGTATATTCCCACTTTCAGGACGACATATATATGTAGGCATTTACCACATGCTAATTGAACTGTGACGTCATTTCGATTAATCTTTTGAGCCAATACTTTCTCGAAAATTTATACAAATTTTTTTGGTATCATACTTCTTGAACACTCGTTAACGGATAACTCTCACCATGCTTCGTGGAGCAGGAATGGCGTCGTGCGTTAATAAGATCACGCATTTAGTATAGCAGCCCTATGTATACATGCTTACTTTTATATGTATAATGAAATGATGTGATTCTTGACTCGATGGGGGCTCGACGTGCGAAATCCTTACTTCGGCCAATTATATGTAAGATCAACTGAACGCATACGACAGTTTACCTGCTAGGATCAGACGCGATGTTAATATCTCTACGTAATATCTAAGCGTGAAAACGAGTAATGCAGATCTAGGTACTTAGCCAGGTCAGCTACGAAGCCGGCTTCCTGCTTATACATTGTATAAATAAATAAATATATATCTATATAGGGGAATTATGAGTTATTTTTGAAAGAGTCTCAATTTCCTCTTTAGGCTTCGTTGTCGGAGTCATTCAGGGTTAAGGGTGCCTCAGTAGGTGGCTCCGTAGGCCTAATGCCCACCATGACTGCTGGATACACTGTGGGGGGATCTGTGATGACAATAGGTCCTAGTGACTCGATGGTAGGTTCTGCGTTATTCTCAGAATCTATCGTCTCATCCTTGTGCTCGGGCGCTTCCGTGGTATTGTGAGCTTGTTGGAGCAAGCTCATGCTTCCAAGCACCTCGCTGTACGGTTTTGCTGATGTTGAAGTCGTTGGTTCTGAAGTCGAATTTTTATCTGGCATTGGAGGTGTCAAATCAGTTGCAGGTACCACAGTTTCAATTTGACAATGGCGTCCCATATAGCCCATTGGACAGACACATCTAAAAATAATATTTATTTACATTCTTGCTCCCTGTTATATTTTTGTTTTTCTTTCGAGTCATTGTTTGCTCACTGCATTTTTAGTTATAAATGACGAATGCACGTGGTTATAAAATACCAACAGTTTAGATTTTAAAAAGAAAATAATCTGTCATCTGCAGTCCTGGTTCCTACCTGAAATGTCCATCTTCTTTTGTCATACTGATACAGGTAGCATTGTTTTTACAAATGTTTGGATTTTCATCGCAGTATGTAAGCTTCTCATTGCAAAGGTCGCCAGCCCACCCAGGTTGACATCTGCACTCCCATGGTTTTCGACAGGTTCCGTGGACACATCCTGGGTACGGAACACATTCCGTGCAATTTGGTCCTGTCCAGCCGACTCGGCATCTGCAGGTCCCGGGTCGTCGACACCCACCATGCTCTTTGCTACATCCTTGCGCGCAAATTGCTGGAAGGACAAATGCTCCTCAAGTGAGAAGGGTCTGCATGGAATGTATTATTAAGAGAGAGAAAAAAACTGGCTTACGGTTTTGACACAAAAATCCTGTCCACCCCGATTCACAGTGACATTCCAGGGGGCCTTGGCAAGTTCCGTGAACGCAACCTGGTAATACTGCGCACTGTTTGCATTTTGGTCCTTGCCAACCGAGTCTACATCTGGTTGCAATAATAATTTGCACATCGTAAGATTAATAATATGCTTCAGTTATGTGACTGTTCAATGCTTCATTTTTCTATTGGTTTACCATCGTCGCATATCATGTAAATTGTGATTACCTGCATTCACCAGGTTTCTCGCAATATCCTTGACTTGGATGACAATCAGAGCCGCAAATGGGTTCTGAGCAGAATAATCCTTTCCATCCAGGATCGCAGGCGCACTCGAAACTGACGTTGCAGCTATTCATAAAAATAATATTAATTGTCGCTCTATTATAACGACTACGTTGCATTTGGTTGACAAGCAGTCTTTTAATGCCATACTGCATATCCTTATAGGACATACGCGTACATAAAATATTGAAATGCTAAAGAGACGTGCGTCATCAAGAGAAAGCAGTAATGTTCGAAAAATACGCTCCTTCGGTGTCATCGATATGTTATTATAGGTCATTACCTCCCATGTTGACAGCCTGGAAGTGCTACGCATTTGTCGCATAGTTCACCGTAAAATCCGAGTTTACAGCGACATTCTCCAGGTCGACGACAATAACCTTGAAGAGGGTCGCAACCCTTTCGACACATGGGAACGTCGCACAAATCACCCGTCCATCCTAAGTGCGAAACGCGATACGTCATTTATTAATATTACATTTAAATAATTTTGAAGAACGTTCGATCATATGTCCAGTGAGTAAGATGAAAATTCCTTCATTAATAGTAATTGATGATTTACCTGGTAAACATTTAACTTCACCAGCCTCATCGCAAACGTAATGAGAGTTTGGGTGTTGCGAAGCGGGTACTTCGCAAGCTTGCTTTTTCCACTTTGGAACGTATCTGTGCAAAATATTCGAAAAGGAATGACTTTTCAACCAAATTTTTAAGAAAATCAAAAATATTCTAAACATTAATAAATCTTTGAGCGTCATCGTCCCAATCCCGGATATATTATTCGATAATTTAGAACTACGATTGATTAGTATCAAAATGATTTTTACGTCTGTTATTTAGGATTGTTCATTATAGTAGTATGGTAAATGTTTCTCAGTGGATTGAAATAAAACAAAATTAATTGGTGAATAATCAAATTAATAAAATTATTTAATTTTGACAATCTTGTAAATCACTTTACCTGGGCCCTGCGGCAAATCCAATTGGTAAAAAGGTCAAACCAAAAATTGGTGCAAAACGTGCAATGGCTCCATCATCGATAGGAGCAACTTCGCGAAGACCGATTAGAAGAGTCAAGGACACAAGGAATCGTATCATCTTGGTTTGACTTCCCAGTCAAGACTGAGGAAGACGAGTCGAAGACGAAGCGTGGATAACGGGACCTTCTTTGAGGTCACGGCACACTTTTCAGTTGCTTGGCCGTACGTGCCTGCAGTAAGGTGCCTGGTACCAGTCGCACTTTTTCCACGACTTATGTATGTTATTCATAGCGGGGAAGTTCAACGAACGCATAGAAGAGACGAAGCATTTAACGCCACGGCGACTAATCTTTGTGATTTGTAATCAAGCAGGAATAATAATCGTAACGATGTCCGATAATGATGAAAATTATTGTGGATCTTCTTATGACATATTATGTACACTTTATTGACAAGAAGGAAATTTATCAGGTATTTACGTGACAAGTAATTGATATTAGATTACACGTTCACGCAATGGTGATTTCGATTATAGACCCCACAGGGTAGTAAGAATTTTCTTACGAAAAGCGGCATAAAAATTCCATCTGGATGAGATCAGAACTAAGGCGCTTAACCACGCATGAGAAATGGAGGAGAATCTTTTGGTACTTACTTGCTTACTCCCTTATCCGAAATCCTTGTCGGGTTTAATCCTGCGTTTGATGACAGAGGCCGATACAGACGAGTCCTTTTTTGTAGGAGACAGGACGTCGTTTCTTTAGGGAATGGAAATCCATCAGGATTTTTATAGAGAATATGCATAAGTCGTAATGGGAGATTTGAGAAAAGGAGTTGGTGAAAGATTTTTATGGGATTATATTAGGGTCAATTTAAACGAGGAATATTTTATTTAACGAGTGTACTTGAAAATTTGATAATGTTTTCAGGGATGTCTACATTTCTAAATGTCAAATGATTGTTTTAATTAATTATTTATTTATACTTTAGAGACTATTTACAATATTATTATGTACAAATAAATATAGAATTTGGCGCGTGACTGCACCACTTCTTAAAAACAGGAACTTCTTAAACAGTCTATACGTTGCGTGTTGAGCAATGGTAATACAATCTATAAAAATATCAGTTTTGTACAGATATTTCTTACATGATTCTCAACGCTATTTCGTTAACTGAACATAATATTTTGTACATTCTTTCATTTTGACGTGAAGTCGAATTTCGTAATATTTTTTTCAGGACGTTTCACACATTTGATATAATTCTCGCGGATCGTATCTGCAGTTCATTTATCCAATCGTATGATTTATCATACCGTATAGATACCCTGAGATAGTGATTTTCAAATCACATTCCACGAATTCCTTTAAAGGAATATTTAGGAGACGACAACAACAGCCTCAAAGAATTTCACGCAATATTGTCAACTGCAATATTTTTTTGGTATCTCTTGGCTCTCCTGATGAGTACGACGATCAAAATTAGAAAGGAAGCAGCGACGATAGCGGCGGAGGCAGGCCAAATCAATTCCGTCGGTAAAAAGATCTTTTTCAAAGCTACCTTCAGAAGAGAAATTTCTTTGGTCACGAGAACATGTTCCTTTTTATTAAAGGAATCCTCCATATCCAAAGAGTCGTCCTGTTTGCTTGTTACTTGTTGAGATCCAGCGGTAGTGTCCACTTCAATCGCATAACTGCCAGGACCGTCGTTCGTGGCAATTCTAACCTGGTACTTAACGCCAGGTAGAAGGGAGATCTGTGTAGTGCTGGATTTGGTTACTTGATTTCCCATAAGGCCACCAGCTTCTGGTTGCCAGGAGACGATGTACGTGCGTTCAGGTACTTGAGGGTAGTCCAAAGATTCAGTGTTAATTGGAAGATCAAGAGAATATTCGGGAAATAACGAAGCAGTATTCGGTTTGGCAGACAACGTAGGTTTTACTACGATTTCCCAAGCTTCCGAAGATAAATAATCAGCATCCATATGGAACATTTTCGTTTCACTGTTGAGCATCGCCTTGACGTGATTCATATTTTGCATGAATATATTCAGTGGACTTTTCCAGGTAAGGGTAGCTTCGTAAAGTGGTCCTTCCTTGAGAGTTACTAAACTTGGCGACCAATTTATCCTGCTCCAGTGCTCTACGCCACTTTGCGTTACGACAATTATCCAAGAATTCAGTTCTAGTTTTGGTATCGTTTTTGAATTAAACCATTCAGATTTTTGCCATTCCATGTCCGCCCTCTTGAAGACTATGCCCACGTCGAATCTTCCCAGGGTAATTTTACCACTCTTCGGTGCGGGTAACATGGACGGCAGGTACTCCGATTTAGGTTCTTGAGACTTATAATAGTAGCAGGGATTCACACATTCTGGGAACTGTAAAAAAAAAAGACAGCGATGTTCAGAAACGTGGAAACGAATTGAAATAATGGGAAAATTGTCTACCAGGCTTTGGTTTTTGGAAGACACGAAAGATTCTATCCATTAGGGTCCCTCGTTAATTAATGAACCTTTCGAACGAGGGCAACTTTAAAATTCGAAGGTTTGTGAAGGTACCTAGCGGTGATTATCGAATGGTTATCTCGAAAAAAAGTCATGTATTCTACGTTACAAGGTAAGATAAGGTCCATACATGCGGCAAGCCCAAAGTGAACTTCTTCACCACCGACAGTAGGAATAAGTGGGCCTATATAACAGCCGTAACGGTAGTGTATTTTCCCAAATATTTGAGGAAGATTCCTATCGTCAGGTGGCCAAAGAGGGACGGGACCCCTATGCCTTTTGCCCTGAGTCGGTCTTCCATGAAAATCAGCAGGTAGTAACCAGGTTCTGAAGATTTTGCTGTTTAGGCTTCGATAGATTTTCCTCCTTTGAAAGACGCCCAAATGCTTTATACGTCGCGACGTATAAGACGGATCGGTGCATTCAACAATTTTCTTCGCGATCACGAAATCCTCTAGGCGTTTTTTCGCGCCTCATCAGAAGATCAAGGGACCCTTGGGTTAATGCGAAGTGACAGCGTTGAACCCGGCTTTTCCTTCTTTCTTTTTTCTATTTTTTTTGCAATCGATTCAAAAACGTCAGAAATCCATCACGAAGAAATACATTTCTATAGAACTACAAATGAACTTAGAAGGTGGTGAGAAATACTATAACCAAGCGGTAGCTTTCTTCGAAACTTCTAAATCCAAAAATACACTATTTTCTGATTGGGCTATGTACCTCTCTTTCGATATAAGCTTTTGAAAATTAAAGAAATTGCACAATCCACTTTTTCATTTTAACATATTACGATAGCAACTACAATTTCAATTTGACATTTTTACAATTTTACTTGATCAAATATATTCAATAGATAAAATGTCGTGTCATCCATTTTCCATATTGCCACATATATACAATTTTTTCTACATAACAAAATAGTGCGCAATGAAAATCATAGTCTCTCACCTTGACGCAATTTGGTTTCTCACACATGCCGCGTGTATCGTCCCATTCGAACAGGAGCGACTCACAGTTGTACCAGCACTGAAAACCAAAAAAAATGTTCGGTTAAAAGAGATAAAGAATAAAAAAGGGTTAGGGGGAGCAATAAAAAACGATATACTCGGTCGGTGAATCGAGCGATGCTTGTAGCTGAGCTAAAAAGGGTCCGGGCAATGGGGCACTAAGGGGGCAATTGAGGGGCGAAGGAGACGATGATGACCCGTGATGACGATGGTAGTGTTGGTGGTGACGCTGCTAGTAGATGGGTAAGACAGGGGGGTGAACGGGGGCTCGAATTAGCTCCAACCTGTTCCCGGCATAACAGGCACCGTCGTTGTTGTCTCTATATTTATTGGGGTAGCCACGGACGCCTTTCCAGACTTTTTCCTAGCTTCGTAGAAATGCCGAGGGCCCGCGTTAATGATGTTTCCGAAACGCTCGAGTAACCTTAACGCAGGATTCATTTATTTTCCAAGAGTCGAGAGAAGTGCTCTGTTTCTAGACTCGAGGAAAGTTTTATGGCGTTTCGTGCCGACGCCCGAAACGATCGTCCGAGACACGTAAAACAGCGTGACACGCACGTAACCCCATGAAACTTTACTTGCAGTAGCAACCATATATATACATATATATATCGAGAGGCGACATAATATACAAAGATAACGCGTCGATAAAATAAACATTTGAAAACTAAAGAAAATCAATACAAACGTTCTCGCACAGTTCATATTTTCCGATTAAGACATTTTATTTAGTTATACCCCAAGCTTGTGTATAGCAATTTAAGTAAATGACAATAAATAACGCTTCGCGTCAAATTAGGTTAGAATGAGAAATTTTAATAAGCTCACATCAAATTTGTCTCGCACTAAAAAACCTTTTTCATCTAATATTCGTGGGAGGGCTATTTCGTGCTATTAAAAGAATAGGCATTGTTAACTCGAAGGAAGATAATTAAGTCAGCCTAACGAATCTTTTGAGATGCAAAGTTTCCTCAGTACGCGCTGCATCACCGCTCGTGCTATTTCATGGACAGAGATGCACATCTGGTTTTTATAAACCACCTTCTTGTCCGTCCATTGAAAATTGTTATTCTAATAGCGAGGATGGTCGGACCCGATCGACGTTTGAAAGAGTACCGGTACAAAACGAGCATAAATTTGAATAGATCATCGCGTAGGGGGACGCGCGCCTCATCGTGGAATCGATTTTTTGGATTAATGGACACCCCCGTTCGGTATGGCAAATGAGCAACGCCCCTGAGGCATATAGCGCGGGATCTAGGAGTAGGTACATGAGCTCATCATCGGTCCCATCTGTCCTTAGACCCGTCTCCGACGTGTCTCCAGGGACGGGGGACCACCATGATTTTCCATGGCGCCCCATAAAACTGACACAAAGATTTATCACCATTGTCACCCTATCCGATTTCCAGAGATCGGCTATCTGAAGACAGAACGCACTACGTGTGCTTGCTCCACCCTTCTCTACAAATGCATTATACAAAAACTCGTGCTTGCGTATCGCTCTCTACTTTATGTGAATATTTATCATCGCTACATTAGGGGTGGCTTGTCATAAGGAAACGATAGAGTTAATGAGTGACGAAAGCCGGCAATTCTGTTGCGAGATGTTTCAACTACGTAATCATAGAAAACTTTTACGAGAATATTTAATAATCAGTGGGGTAATATTTATCATAAAGATAAGATAAATAGAAGACTTGATAGAAAACAGACGGATATTTCTTTTTAAGAGCAATATCGATTTTTCCGAGGCTCACGAGTAACGAGAAAAAATCTACTAATAATTTCACTGAACATGACTCTTTATACGTGAAGTCGCTGTATACAAACCCCTGATTTGGGGTAAATTTTGGGATGCTGTGCCCCTATGATGCTGTTAAGAAAGTCTAACAGAGGGATGTTTTCATGGTGCTCGCATCGATTTTCACCCAGTGGAAAGCTGGGAAAGCCGACAGGGATTCTCAATCAGTTTGAGAGGGCTGACACAAAAAGGGCGGATAAGAACATGGGTAAGGTACTCACTTTGCTGCAAGAGAGTTCTTCTGAATTCTTTTTAGAATTACAGGATCCATCGATGGAATATTTGCTGATACAAGACGATTTGCACCGGGCAATTGATAAATAAGGTTCCAAGTTGAAGGCTGCACCCAAAGTAACGCAGCACATGGTCCACACGAAGAAGCGAATAACAGACATCGTGAAGCAGTGATCTTGTTCACGGATTTATCGATTAATACACGTTCAATTTCTTACACCGGAAATGAATGTTTTGCTCCGGATAAAAATAAAAATAGTCGTTCCACTAAACACGGAAACGACCGAAGAGCGGCCGAGCGTCAAAACACAACTGAGTATGCGTGCGGCTCGTGATGATTTGAGGAACGATCCACGCGTAGTACCCTTGAATTTTCGAGGCAACTGTGACCTTTGGAGGTTGGGTCCTAGCTTATATACCTAGTCGCCCCACCACCGAAATTCTACCATTACCCTACTCTCAGGGCATCCCTTGTAATTACCAGTGAGCTGCTTCGTCCCTTGGCATATGGCGAGCCAGCGCAGTCCTATTTCTTACAAATTATTTTTCTGATACAAAAGTCCATTTTCTAATTGGCATCGGTGATCACTGGAAGAGATGCGATGACGCACACAAAAAATTCAATCTCGTGATACATTGTAGCAGGAAGGTCGCTTTAAAACATCTAGAATGAACTTTTTTTTCTCATTCTTCTGACTGTGCCTACTGGCGATATGGATACGAAAAAAGAAATTAATTAACTCGCGGACAGACTCGAATAATTTTTCACGTTGGTTCTCCCCTTAATTTCACAAAGCTATGATTTTTTTATCATTATCCTCGTGGTAGAATAACACGATAATGAATTAAATTTTCCTTTTTAAAATGTACAAAAAATGCAACAAAAGGTACAAACAAAGCATGAACACATTCCTCTCTTAACGTAATTATTATTTAAATTTTATGAATTAATTTCTTGTTATCAAAGGACAACTGGTAGATAATTTAGGTTAACACCGTCCAATAAATTCTGAATGTGGTATAGACAAGTTTTTAAAATATCGTTGTTTCATAAGGAGACATTTATAAAAGATAGTCAGCACTTTCGTGAATCTACAAGACGAAAACTGGAGGGTCTTGTGAAAACTTGTGAAATTAGTCCAGTGCTCCGCCCTTACAGCATCCGGACCGTTTCAATCACGAAGGATCCTCGAGATCGAATAAAGAATGAGAATAGAGTGAAGAGAAGATAGGTCATAGAGGAAGGTCCGATCGCAATTCGAAAAACTATCAATGAGCGGATAATCCAATGCGTTTCATCCGGTAAGGAGGCACCTGATCTTCCGTGGCGCTCCGCCCACTGACCATGGATCTTATGTTAGAAGAAATACACCGGAAGTCGACGAGCGTTTTTCGGCATTTCTTCTGGAAGCCGGGGTGCCCCAGTCTCATGACAATGGACAGGATGTGTACAAATAAGGGTATTTGTCTCGCGAGCTGATTGTAGGGTGAAATATACGTGACGCTAAACGAGTCCTAGCATCCCTCGGCTGGCATAGAAACGCCAGAATAGAATCCATTCATCTAGGCAACGTTTAGGGGTGGCGTTGCTCAAATCTCTCAATAGACGAGACATTTTATTGTGCACTTTTCTCACACCTGGACCCACGGGAGCAGCGCTGGCTAACGATAAATACGTCGAAGCGTGTGTTGTCAAATGCTCAACTACGTTCCTAGTATGAATTTGAATCTGCCGGAGACTTGGCTGGTAGTTGGAGCAGAGATGACAGTGCTAATATCGATACTCAGCGAGGAAAATACTATTGATTTTTCAGCATCCATTTTGCTACTCAGAACAATTCAAAGTTTCATCAAAGTTTGTACGCTCATCGAGGCGTCATAGCATTGTCCTGTTTTGTTTGCCGAAGCGGGTTTCTATGGTGTTCGTGCTCGGAGCTTACAATTTTCTGCTTTGTTAGGTTTCTGGGACGCTGGGTGAAGGGAAGGTGTGAGACCTGGTGTTTTTCTAGGATCTAATCCGGGGCGGTTTACCTCGTATTTTTTCAAACTATCGCGAGCTAGCATCTCTGCTCCTCATGCAGGGAAGGACTGTTTATCAGTAATAATCCTCCAGACCAGGGATTACAAAAGTCTCGATTTTCCAAAAGATTGCGTCTGTCTACGGGTACTGATGCTTTTAAAGATCATCGTAAAATCTTTTGAAGCTATTTGAATTTTGATCGGAGACACGTAGCTCTCACACGACGAATATTTCCTATTGAAATTAGGTTGTATCTCGTTATGGTACAGGAATTATATATCGAAAATAAGTATCGATCGTGATTGTCAATCAGGAAACGTATCACAGGAAAATAAGGGAGTGATGTTTATTCTGCATCAGCTTGCTCAAATATTCGATAAACTAGCTTTTGGGATTATCGCTCCTAGGAAAACAAGCCCCTTTGCACCTTCTTTTGGTACAGAACAAAATTGAAAATCCCAGTAACCTAACCTAACAAAGCAGAAAATTGTCATCCTCGGTTCGTGTCTCGGAACGAAGCGGGACTGAACAGAACGGAGCAGTGTCAGGGAATTCAAAGCGGTTTTCGCGTCAAATACGTCGGAGACAAATTTTCTTTGTGCTAGTCAGCATTAAGAGGAATCTTGCACGAGGTCCCTGGAGAAGTTCTAAACGATTCCCGAGGGACAGGTGGTAACCGGAGATCTTGCACGGGCATTGAGCCTTCCTACGATTTCCCTTTGTCGAAGGGTGCAGGGGGGTGACAAATTTTTCAAACCAGAATTTATTACCTATACCCACAAGACGGTTTTGGGTTTTGCAGGCAAAAGAATAAGAGTGAAAGAGATGAGGAACGAGAAAGTGAGAAGAGATCACAAAGTTTATGACTTGATGTTTTCCTTTTCTTTTTCACCTTTCTCGTCTTCACTGTAGGTTCTGACCAACATGGAAAATAACCCAGGGATTTATACCCCTATTTCTACTGTAAACCAAGTGCGTAATCAGGGGAAAGTTTTTCTCGGCTCAATGATACGTAACAAGATTGTAAATTTAAGATCTGCATTTTTTTACCTTTTCAAGAAAAATCTTTTTGTTTTTCTATTTACGAACAAAGACTTAGCAGTAGCCAGTAGTTCGGTCTAGTAAAGTTATTTTTATGAATAGGGTGAAAGTTTTCGAAGATCCTCCTTTACTTGGGATATTTTGTGCAGTGTTATAAATCTAAATACAGTTTCTAGTTTATGACGAGCCTTTAACTTTCGGTTTACCTCAAGGACAAAATACCGATGACTTTTTGGTCGTCTTGCTTTTAAACGAAGGTCCATTTACGAATTTTAGTGAGGTTTGCCATTTGCGGTTTCAATTTTTTTATGGCAGATCGTTTTTGAAGAAAATGTGAGTGAGAATACACGAATAGGTAAGTTAATTTTTATTTTAGAATTCTATTTTTTTTTCTGGCTTTTTTCAATAGACAACGTAAACTGTATAACACGTTCTTGGAACTTTGCTATCTACTTTCCTTGATAGCTAACGAAGGTATGAGTTAATTTATAATAAAGAACGTTAACTCATTAAAGCTAGAATTCCTAGGGCGCGATCGACACATTAAAGTTCGATTTAAACGCCGAAAATTGGCCGTTCCTCGATTATTATACTTCATCTTACAACATTCGTAATTCGTAAATAACAGTGTTGGCGAGGGCTATGGAGGCGCCTCGCTCATAGCGTTTAGCATATTTTATGGGTGAAGATGAAGTGGCCCGTTCAGGATCGGCATCGCATTTTATTCCATCGTATAGTGCAACTCGGAATTGAAATTCAAATTAAAAATCCGGAATTATGAAATTATGCTGGAAACCGGGCCGGGGCAAGAGCAATTTTCGGGCAATTTTGAAGGGTCCGAATATAATGACCTGCCGTCGGCAACCATATGGTCGTGGACGATACACCAAGCGAAATATAAGACCCAAAATGTACTTCTGAAAACTCCTTGAGTATTACATCTTCTATGTCAGATTATCTTCACCACGGAAGCCTCATAACGTTATGAATACTCCAGTCTTCTTATTGTCAGGTAGCTAACCACTTCAATGTATCTCAATTTCAAAAGTCTCTCGTTTCAATGATTTCATTTTAAATTTCATTGATCACATTTACAAAATATATTCACGCAGGACTCAAACGACTCAGATCCTTTTGATCGGTTCAATCAGGAAACTTGGCACAGTGAATTTTCAATATCGCATTGAATTGTGTACGAGCTGATAGTGAGCTAAAATAGCATAGGGATTTACGGTGCTTGGCTCAGACCCTTCTCTTTCATAGCCAATAGAAATGGGTTTAACACTAGCAGCCAGCGTTCCATATTGGAGGTAGTAGTCGAGTAATTTGGTCATTTTCGAAACTAGTTCCAACCCTTCGCTGTCGTCGGAAAAGAAGAAGAGGCCAAAGGTATTCTTTTGGGATCCTTCTGGTTGCTGGACCGAGAACGCATCCAAACTGTTGCTCGGTCTTGGAAATATTTTTTTTTTTCTGAGATAAGTTTGCTCGAGTGCCATATGTCGGTTACTACGAAAAGCGTTTTCCGAATTCTCTTTTGAACCAGATGGCCACGCGCGCCACGCTTTTCAAAAGTGCGGGCGACACTAGGAGCGCGGCTTTCCAGCTGCCTCTTCAAGGTAAGATATAGCTACGTGTAATTTATCATTTTTTTTTGAAGTAGCCCGAAGATAAGAGTAAGTACCCACTTCGCAAATGGAAGAAGTGGGCCCTTTTGGATTTAGTGGGCACACACAGTAAATGAACGGCACTTTTTCGACTTTTAAAATCATAAGTGTGTCATAGCCCATTAGACCGATTAACGACCGGCGAGATCCAAGAAACACATTTCCTGCGGGGTGCCGTTTCTAACGCTTGAAAAGTGAATGAATTTTACCTCGTTACCTGTCTTTTCACTATTTAATTGGAAATGGTTATATCCACATGGGGAGTACGCTTCTAGACTTATATGCGCCATCTTCCCTAAGGCTATCTTAATTTTTGATTTTTATTTCCATTCGAATATCTTTGACGTGTTTTTTAGTATCACCAATACGAGTATGTAAGGGCTTACAAGGCTTTTATCGAGATTTTAAACGACTCTTTCTCTCCGGGGGTTACGGCGGTAAAAAGCGGTAGAGCAACAGTTAAATTTCAAAACTGTACGCAGAGTAACGGACCGTAAACGTTGTAATTACTTTTCACTCGTCCTTGCTCGTCCTTCGCCCAACTGACTATCAACCGCATCTAATCCTGCTTCGCTCTGTCGACCCGTCCATTTCCGCTTCTCCATTCTTCGTTTTCAAAGGTGCCGCACTACTAGGAATCCAATATCACTCGTGCTCTTTGTACCATTCGACTTATTACGGCGAATTTGTCAATCATAAAATTCTATTGTTGCTGTTGGTCAAAATAATTATTACTTTACCGCGTGACTCGTATCCAGATTTATCCAATCGTATATTAATAATGGTTTAGTATGATGTACTCACAGATCGAACAGTAACAATAAGCATTATTACCCACCATAAAAATACATTGCGAAAAAAAAACACAATGAATGGCGATAAAACCATAAATTGGCACCAGAAATAAATGAATACATCGAATTGCCAACTGTCTTTCAGGAAATTTTTGAATGGATACTATAAAGCATCGTACTTTGCAATGTAACTTCATGCAATGATTCGAAACGGGCAGCAGCAAAAACGTATTACCTACAGGAATTTTTTTGTTTACCGTAACGGATAAACGGTAAGCGTTGAAAAATACTGGTATTCCCGAAAGAATCATTGCCAACTTCTCTCAATTATTGGAAACAATCGAACTAAAGGAAATTTCAAGTCATCGCCTTCTATCGTTAACCGTCTGGTAGGACCAGAATACAGTATTCGCCTTATTCATCGCCTTCCGCACGTCTTTTCGAAGCTGCTTTGTCTCGTTATTCGTCATCCTTTTCTCGAATTTTGTTATCTCTCGAAATTCTCCCACAAAATATTTCGTGATCGTTTAGCATAAAATGCAATTAACTAATTAGACATAGTCGAATCCGGAAAAGTTTGAGCGAGTCACGTGATTTAATTATATCCGCTATACACAGCACGGTTGGAAAAGGCGATAGAACTTTATAATTACAGTCGAGAAGATAATGGACCTCTTCTTTTGATATATAAAAGCAACGACCTTTTTCGGAATATAAGAAAACTCATTCAAATTTGCCGCCAAACAATTCCCTCGTTAAACAGCTTTTCCAACAACAATTTTACTCACGAGGAAGAGTTTGAGGATCAAGTACGGTTTATTCATAACTGAAAACTTTTCATCCTTCTTTCTCCTCCTTCATCTTCCCGCTTTTCTGTTTCTTCATCTACGTCTACCTTTACTTTTAACATTACCCTTGGCACAGCCAGCAGTTGAGAAGAATAGACCGAGGAAACTGTTAAATCTATTATGGTTCCGTAGGCCAATCGTGATCTCCCGAACTCGAAAAGACCCGAGGCGAGGTCCCGTGTTTGTAGTTTAGTGGGGCCAGCTTGCAGGTAGAAGCCCCCCCTTAAATCGCTCGAAAAATGAGGGGGCACAGTGCAGCCAGGGCCGCCGAAACAGACTCATGTCAGATCTTTCTTGATAAAGTTTACTGCCTCGCCCTACTCGCGTACTACTGGCACGTGTTTCGAAAGAAAAATGAAGATATTATTTAAAAAAACAGCATTATTTTCAAGAAGTATGCCCTTCGTTCACTTTCTCTGCGAACACAATTTTTTAAATCAGATCTGATGCAATTTGTTTTCAAGAAAATAATACCTATCAGATATTACATTCAGGTATTGATATTGCTACTAAATAAAACAGGAGCAAATATAACAAAAATAGTTGTACGATATTATGATCGTTTTTCAGGATCAAAATTTGCATAATTTTTACGTTTAATTTATATAATCAATAACTTCTCAATAAGCCATTGCGGCAAATAACATAAGCATAGTCGTTTTTTTAAACTCTACATTGTGTCAAACGCAAACAAGTGACTTGCTTTATAACGTGACTGTTACAGTGTTAACGAAAAAAATGTATCTACTGGTAGTTTCACTTTCAATTTGCCACTGGGGAGAGTCTGTGCATCTGCGTCGAATAATTCATTGAACAGCATACGAGCGGCCCTGATCTCGAAAGGACCCCCGGACAGAGGAGGCCTCAGTTCTTGTGTTGATTTTTTGACTTAGCGTCCCGACGTCGAGCTACCGTTGACGTTTCCTGCAACCGAAGCCTCATGGTTTTCCTTTCTTACCTCACGAACCCACCAGTAATAAACTAATTTGACAGTGAACTCCTCTATTTAAGATATGAAGACTCCTTTGATTTTCACTACTCCAGACCTCTTCTTCCTTTTTTTTTTATTTTACTTTCTTCGTATCTCCTTCTCTTCGGCACCAAAACTGCCAGGTCATCTGTGCAGTGTACTGCTCCTCGTCATCTGTCGCATATGACACAGTACAGAAGAGTGCAGAGTTTCTTTCTAATTGAAAAACGAAGCCTTGATTTTTGAAGCTGCATGTCTTTGCTTGTCCATTTTTCTTTTCACAAGAAATACTATTACGGTACAGGCTGATATAATATTCCATTCATTTATCGATTACTTAGAAGATATTATTTCACTGTATTCAGAAATTTCTTAGTCATTAGTTTACTCTGGTTACGTATTGTCATGACGGGCGACGCCAATAATACTGCTCAATTCGCAAACACGCCATGTTCTTTCATACGATGACATAATTTAATTTAAATTTGTGCAATATTCCAACAAGTGATTTTTTCTTCCATAGAATACGCAATATCCTTATAGGATTTCTAAAGTTTTAACACCTTTTTAACACTTACTCCTATTTCTATAATACATTCAGGTAGTATCCGTCAGAGTCACGAAGATTCTAAGAATATACTTCGATCCTCCATATAAATCGTACTATACTTTTTGGTGTGGTTTGCGGTTCATTGGATCAATGTGATATAGTCTCGAAAATCTAGTATAAAGGTAATTCCAGCCGTTGACGGCGACGACTGACGATTCAACAAGAATAAAAATTTGTGCATTCATGACGTCATCGCAGGAACTTGAACGGGTAGTTGTGCGTTGACCGTTTCATTGTTATTCGTTACGTCAGCCTGTACAGTCTTGTCTTTCAGCTTATCTGCCGACTCCTGCTTGTCTTCCTGTTTTTTAGAATCCTTATAGACGAGTGTCGCGGCGTAGCATAGCAGCGACATTTCGATTAGCATCAGCGCGTTGTACGTCACTGAAATTGAGAACGAAACTCTAGAAGATCATCTCGATTAATGCCCAGCACGTATCCTTACCGCAAGGATCTTCTGAAGCAGCCTACGTTTATCTACCTTCTACATAGGCTTCTTGCTTCTTGATGCTTATCTTAAGAACAAAGAAATGTTTACCTCCAGCGTAAATCGGTGGTGTCAGTGGTGGATTGCATGGAAATACTCCAAAGCTTGACAGACACTTTATCAGAAACGCTTGAAGCTTCGAAAACAGCAACATCATTTGGCTAACCATAGTCCTGTGATGTAGGTTAGCATCTGCAAGACAAAAAGAAAGTATACATATAATTTGTCTAGTAATTGTTATCGATACATCAGTCGTATAATGCTGCCTCTTGATTCGTCATGATGTAAAGTACTATGAATACTAATAAATTAGTAGTATTAATCTTTAACTACTGGCTATTTGATAGCATGATAGTTATTATCGACTTTACTGAACGATAACTAGATCGTTACATTTCGAAAGTAGCGCAGAATATTTTACCTGGAGCAATTTCCTGTAGACTCTTGGTAGTTACTGTCAGTCCGTATATTCCAAGGAGTATGCTGGCCACGCAAAATGGTTGTAAGAAAGTGGCGTACTGTTGAACAAGTGCGAGTTGCTCTGCCGCGAGGAAGAGAAAAACACAGTAAGCGATCCCCTGCAAAGTTTTTCATGGTTCACGGTTAACGAAAGCGATTTTGTTGCTGTGAAAATTTAAAGGCGGTTCATGACGTTTGTTCGTTGACTCGTGAAATTTGAGAAGGAAAAAAGGACGGTACCTGGACGATGGGTAGTTGCAGGACTAGAGCGCGCAGCCATGACAAATTGGCGGTAGACAATTCTAGCGTAGGAAAGGGCAGACAGGGCCAGCAGCAACATGGTCCGACTTTTAGCATTAATGGTGGCGGTTTCGTGACGTTTCTGCGCCCCACGTCAATTAGCAGAAGAAACAGCCGATACAAGGATATCGTCAAGAAGATTTGAGTGACTGCCTCCGAGAGAAGTTGGGCTCTGAAAAAAAATTATATCATTAGTCTTTCGAAATCATTTCAGCCTCACCCTATTCGCTCTCGTCAAGTATCCCCAGCTAAGTTATCGCCAAGCTTCTCTAACGTCACTGGACACATAGATTTTGCACATAGAAATAATAAGTCCGTCAAGTAATTTTTACATATTTTTAGAATCTCCGCCTGGTACTGATTCATACAATATTCTTCTGCTTAATATATTTTTTAATAGCAATTAGAAACAGATACTTACGAGTATTTAGACCAATTATCATGAAGCAATGGAGATCATTGACCTGTTATTGATTGATCAATGATAATGCAATAGAGCACAGACGGAACTAACAAAAAAATGAATAGAGATATTGAAACTTTTTTGATTTGAAAAAGATAAAATTTCAGTCGCTACAGCGCGTGAAATAATGGGTTTTTACGTGATTGGAAGACTGTTGTATCTTAATTTCGCTTGTTTCATTTAATTTTTTACCTTGGTATTGCAATAGCCAGGAGACTGCTTAAACTGGCGACTGGATAGACGGAGAGTACGAAGAAACTGTTGGTTTTGTAGGACGTGGATTCCTTCTGAAAGACGACATTGTAAGAGGCGTCAATGGCTAGGTAGAGAGTTATGGCGGAGAGGATTGATCCGACGCTGAGCAGGCCGACCCCAAAAACGCCCAGGCCTATAAACATCACGTGCATTATAATTCATGAATAAATTCTCTTGAAATCCACTTGAACATTCAGTATAGACACGCGTTATGCTAAGTACAAGATGCAGCTTAAACAAGATGGGTAGGGTAATCATTATTATGAATATTATTGATGACTAGAAATTGCTTAAATTAATATTACTTAATTGTTTGATTCCTCTTTGAATTAATCCATTGTATTAATGGATTTGCTCTTATGGTTGGGGTACAATATTAGATGAATTATAACAATATTATGTAATTATAGGTCGACAAATGTTATAGAGTCAGCTGAAGACTACTTGGTAAAAAAAACTTTTTTATTTTGGTTGACGGGGCTTCTACTCTTCTAGATCTCTTAAACAAAAAATATTTACGTGGTTTTATTTTACACAAGTGTCGCTATATGGGGGACCGGCATGAAATAAAAATATTACAAAAATAACAAAATTACGGATTTTCGAAAAAAAAGGTGATCGATTTTCACTTTTAACACATTTCGTGCCGAACCGATTTTTGGTTACTTCTTTTTGGGCCGTATATGCCCCACGCGGCACGGAACGTGTTAAAATGGTTGCATTCGTTGTCACTAAAAAAAAATTCCACGAATCACTACTGGGTTTTGTTCCACTAGTAAAAGGACATGTACTTTATATGTGGTTAAAATTTGAAGTTGATCGGATTGGCAGTTTCTAAGATAACACTTAAATACGATAATAAAGTATTTTACAAAACCGTAGCCTTACGATGTCGATCTTTTTAAATGTTAAACTTTTTTACATGATTCGCAAATGATAAGATAACATTATTACTGAAACAAATTGATTGATATCCATTTGTGGAATTGATAATAATATTTAGAAAATTATGTGAAATATTTGTATTACTGCATGATTTAATGACTTTTCTAGATTTTTAATTGTTCATAAACGTAAGTAGCACGCCGGCAATGCTGTAAATAAATTTTGAAATGCTTCCTTCGTAGTATCCCTTCGTGGTTTGCAAGAGAGGCGTGTGTTTTAATGGTGACACTTTTTTGATAGTTTGTCGCGGCTGACTTACGGTTTCTTAATTGATATACGCTAGAAGAAAAACATCTCTGAATACATTGCTTAAAAGAGTAGGTTACGTTAATGTCTGTTACGTTGACTACTCAAGCGTATTTCGAATTTTCCATTGGCAACTTAAAGACTGTTTCAAAATCGTCTCCAAATAATTTTCCTAATCGATTTACTAAATTTAAAAGATTCTTGACTTTTAAATATTCTTTTGCCGAATATATCAGATATATTAACGAATGACTTGAAGATTTAACTTTCGAGATATTAAATTTTGTCCTATTTTTTGCACACGCAACGATTCAGATTGCAGTTTCCGCATTTCTATTTGTAATAAACTGTTAAAAATTACGAAATATAATTGAAAGAATAATGAAAGTTTAGAAATACGTAATAAACCAATTGGATGGCAATCTAAGATGTAAAATACTGACCAAAAATTCTGCAAATAGATTAAATTATAAGATGTGTACATCATGATGATTCATATACGTAATTATAGACTGTTACGAAAAAGCCACTGGTCCGCGTCTCTACCAGGAATAATAATTTCGTACAAAATTGCCTGTCGCAATGATGATACAGTCACCTATGTAAATTCGCGGCTATTTTAAATAGCCATCTCAAGTTCAAGTATTAATTACCAATTGAAATGACGCATATTTATTAGTTTATAAACAAACTTGCTCTTGAATTGATATACGTCTAGTATACAGTTGAATTTCGATAAAGCGACTTCTATAAGTCAAAAATCTCTATAAGACTATGGATCTTTTCATTCTCTTGATCTTCACCTCTACAATGGAAAACCTTGCTAGGCCGAAACTACTATAACTGGAAGCATATTTCGTTTCCCTTGAGGTTCGAGTTATCGAAGTTCCACTGTAATAAAATACGCCAAGTATGAAAATATGGTCTATTATGTGTTAATTTACAAGTTCCCTGTGACAGCATACGTGAGTGTGTCAAGGATTTTGAAATACTGTTATATATTAACTCTGACATCGTCTCGCCGCCGCGCGTTACGCTACACTATACGAATTTGGCGCGAGACTCTAACTCTTTGATTTTGATCTCCAAGCGAAACTACGAAATGATATGAATACATAAAAATAGTTTTGAAGAAAAAGAATTCCTCTTCAAATTAAATTTAAGCAGATTTAAATGTCTGTTTCTTATAAAATACCATGTTCTTTTATGCACCAAGATGATTATTATGTTTCACACGACGAGAAACTTTTCGCTGGGTAAACCGAGTTGCATACGTTGCATCGCGTAACACTTTGCCCGTTAAACTTTCACCGACGCGTTTTTACAGTACTGTATGCACAAGATGCATAGACACCATATATATACGATACTAGACCGACTACTCCTTATTAAATAAAAATTTCATTATACGATATTTTATGCAATCAAAATAAAGTATAACTTTAGTATTATTGACCATTGAGGAATATCGAATTCTGTGAACTCAGGCTGCTCAGTCACGATTAAAAAATGTTATTCATCAGCAATACTGCTTGTCATTTGATACTACCGGGAAATCACTTAAGAGGTAAAAAATGAAATGATCACTATATTTCATCGATACGATGATTATTTTTATAAGAATTGATCGTACTCTAAATCCGTGCAACTTACTTTCCATATATTCGTTAGCATTTGGTACAGCAGCATAGTCACAAGTATTGTATCGATAATAATTCATGCTTCGTTCGGAATAAAAATCTTTAAAATTCTCATCACTCATTTTCAGTAAAATATTAAAACAAGCTATTATCTGTACGCTTTTTCGCGATAGCACTGATTACTGAACTGCTCGAAGGAAGACAGAAAACTTGAACTGCAGTAAGAGGGCAACGCGGCAAATACCTCAACAGATAGTGAGAGTTGATCCCCACTTTTACTCGGAGGCTAGATCGATGTTGTAACATATTATCTTACTGAAAGAATGTTCGGCAAAGGGAAAAGGAACGAACGAGTTAACAGACACTTTCTCGAGCACAGGATAGGCATTTACGAAATAAATTGTACGCGGGTTATACGTACAGTGGTGTAAATTTTCATCTAACGAAACAATAGGGACTTGTGGCTATTACTGTCTAAGATGGTTGTTGAATTGTTTCAAATAGGTTTAGTATGAACTGATGCATATTGAGACATTACACAATTTTTGAAGAGTTGGACACACGAGACTTTTAAAGAAGGTCGTTCACTAGGAAAGTGTCTTTTAAAGCACAACATTGATTAAAATAAAACTCTTGACTTATTGCCCTATGATTTACAATATAAGAAAATTACTTTTGCCTTTTCGCACATTCTTACTTGAGCCCTCAACTTTATAACTGTACAGTGTTTCTTTATCGTAGATCTATATCGACAACATGGAGACTACTGCTGGATCTTTCCTCTTTGTTTAGTTACGGGAAAGTTGAAAGAAAAAAAAGTATAGTGGGATATTAGACCGTCGCAATATATTGTATTATAGACACGATCTTTGTATGTTTTTTATATACCACATTTAATTCTAGTTTATACGCAGTAATATAAGTAACTGTCGATTTAACCCTTAACTACACATGTGCGGTCTCACAGACTTTACAGATTTTATGTTTAACCTTCCGGTCGAATTTGTTAATAGAACAAAGCTAGCGCTTTTTCTAGCTTGACAAATATGGTCATATTGTGGTCAACAAGTTCGTTTAAACTAAGAGTTTTAAAGATTTAGGTCTCATAAATATCACCTTGTAAAGTATGTTCCTAAATTTGGACCAATGTAGTTAAGGGTTAAATACATACCGTCAATATAAAGAAAAACGTACCGTTGACTGAAAGGTAAATAAAGCAGTTTTTCTTGTTAGTTTTTTCCATAAATGATTTTACGATGAAACTGGCTGAAGCGTCAGGTATCAGAATGTGATAGTTCTAGCATAATACACGGTCGGTAAAGAAATTTGTGCTAGTTACGGACTGAATTCGTGCCGCTGTTAATCTTGCAGTTTTCTTTTTTATCAACTGAAGTTTTAAATATGTTTTATTATCGTTGACTAAAAAGGTAAAATTACACGCGAGCCTGATTGTCGCGACATCTACGAATGGTAATCGCAAGGCACAGAATACACGAGCATGTCTAGCCTGTTTGTAGTAAATCAAAGGTCTCATTGATAAGAAGAACTTATTAGTTATTGATATAGAAATAAGTTCTATTGATTATAAAATTGACATTAAAGTGTTTTCGATTAACAGAATTTTCTTATACTAGATGCAGCTTATAGCACCTCGTGAGTGGAACTCTTCATCACGTATAATGACATTATTTCGATGCGGTAAAATTTATAGCATTTTCGAATGGCGGAATCCTTTTGCAATGAATGTAAGATCTTTGACTAAATATAAATAGACTAGAAAAATAACCCGTGTATTCTGTGCCTCGCGATTCTGATATGTAAAATAGATATTTGTATATTTCATTTCAATAGGTAAAGTTCATTTGTACGTGTCCATAAGATTATCCCATAAGATGCTCAGTCTATCTCTTCAGTCAACGTAAGATGTAGCTTGGTACATTTTCTGTGATCATTAAGTTTCTCTATGATTATAAAACTAGATTTACATTGTTGCGAAGTTTCATTTACGTACATTATGATAATTTATATATAAATAAATAATTAAACTAGTTGTATACATATTTCATTTTATTTTAATATTCTCATGCGTATTGAGAAATAACATTCGAATTGAGGTCAATGTAATAGGTTGACGTGATCGTATGAAAATTATATCCATAAGTAGGAATAAAATGATTATACAATTAAAATCTTTTCAGAAGAGATCCTCCAGAAGAGAGAATAATCCTATGAGAAATTAATCTATACTGTACATAATAATTGACATTGAGTATACTTAAAAATTTCGTTAACAGAGGGAATAATACAATTATTATGTTTGCAGCTAATATTCGTATTACTATCTTAACGAGTGGATAAAAAAAGCAATACAATAAGATTTTAACGGATAACATAATTCGAATGTGTGGCCTAATTCCCGCGCACCTTTTGAACTCTCCATTTCTTTGATCTTGGAAAATCAAATGACTTTCGATCTCTCCCGTGAGAAACTATGGAGGAAAGTCTAGTCTGGGATCTTCGTCTATTCAAGAAAGCATAAGGTAAGGTAGGGTTAAGCGAAGTATCAATCGAGTATAACAGACGAGCGTACATCAGAACAGAAGGAGAATTAAGTGAGTAAGATAGAGAGAGAGTTGGAAAGTAGGCCTTCGTCGCTCAGTCAGTTGTTGACTGCGTCTCCGGACGATTGGATAGCGTAATGGTGAGTTTTTAACCGGTGCCAGTGTTTAATTCGTTGAACTCAGTCGATCGTACAAGGAGACACTTCCTTATTTTCGATCGGATATTGTTACTAATTAAAAAAATTAATTTTTCAAATTGCGATTGGACTATTTTCAGATTTGTGTCATAAAATTGACGTAGCAACGATTTGACTTCAAGTTTTTTAAGCGTTACTACAAATTTATAGCATATTCTTTTTTAATTAGCAGTACTGCCAAGTGCTGTATTTCTAATTGACGTTGGTTAATTTTAATGATTTCTTTTTTTTTTGTTTTCACGGTGTTATACTTCTATAGTTATTGTACCGCGTGGATCATTGGCCTCGATTCGAATAAGAAATAAGTCGACGGAGTTGCGAGTGGCTTCGTGAATCGACAGTGAAAGACAAAATGAGTAGCAGAGCGAAAAATCACTTCTATCATAGTGATCATTAGCATGCTGATGATCAATGGTTTCAAGTGTTTTCTCGTTGTGGAACGACGCAATTGAAAAATCGAAAGTGTATGAACAGGAAGTAGTTTTGTGTTCGTGCAAGTCATTCCAAGTGGTTCCTTATATTTTTCAAGTTCGTAAAGGATCATTACAGGGATTATAGAGAAAAATATTTTTTAATTATAATTCAAGAATACATTGGAATCCTAATAAGAGGGTCATGTCCTTCAAAGCAGAAAGTAACTTTCATCTATACATGATCTCTCAAGTCGCCTTCGTCTTCACACATAAGAACGCGTGTAGCCATGCATTTTTGATAAATATTTCATTGAGAAATTCGATTTTGCTTGACATAGTTTTCGGCACTTTTTATTGACTCCGAAGAGAACGTGCAGAAAGGAAAGTAAGGATTAGCGTTTAAAAAAACGGCGGGAAAAAAGTGGCGAACGGTATTTAAGATTACGATCACCGGTTCGACAGCTGATTCAAAATGGAGTCAGTGGTACCAAACGAAATATTCGATACTTTTTTGAACTATTTATTGTTTCAAAACGTGAAGTTGATATTCCTTCAAATTTATACGCGCATGTAATTTCCTTGGTGAGGTTAAGCAAAGACAAGGAATCGCTGGATTTTTCGTGTTGCCAGGCAGATGGCAGCTGATTTTTATAGAGTTGGAAGCGCAACGTTATATAAATAATGCTTCGTGAGGAATTAAAGAGTTTAAATCAATAGCGTGAAATAAGAATCTCGTCATAACTCGAACTCCAAGTTCTGGCTATAACAACCGATCGTCCAAGTCAATGAGTAGCGTTGTTGGCTCAACTAGACTTTCACGATCGGTCAAGTCAGTCAAGGATCTTTGGATACTCTCCTTTATGAATATGGACATTACTGTAATCATGTTTATGGATTTTTAAACCTATGTGTCCTTAGAATTTTATTATACAACTTCATTAAACTCGTCTCTTCGTAATCAAATGTGCCTCGTTTTCTTTCATGCATAAAGCATAACTGAAGTTTCCTTTCCTCTCACTTTTAATATAAACGAAAAAAAGCCTTCAAATATTCTAAAGAAAAAGACATTTTTGTGTAAATAATTTCAATATATTCTGTATAAGGTATAGGTTAACGGGTTATTTGAGAAACGGATTCTGCTTGAGAATTGAGGTCATTTCTCATTTGTATGGTAATTATTAACCAGGTTTCAAATGCTCCCAGAAATTTTCTAGGCCATAGCCCTTATTCTTTCCGTGTGCTTAGCTGATATTAATTTTTTTACATTTACGTTGTTTTTTTTTCGTGTTACTAAAGTCGTGCGCAATTAATCGTTCATCTTTTACTAAGGTAATGCATTATTTTCAGATTAAACTAGTGTGCTTGCTGGCCATTCTTGGCCTGGGAAATTGTGACAATGAGAAATCAGTGTTACCATCGCGAATCGAGATCGAGACATCCATCAATCGAACGATTGACGAAGTCGAGAGGATGGTACGTGAGGATCCAAAATTGCCAAGACTTACGAGACCTGAGATCGTCGAGATATTGCGTAATATCACATCAGTGGACTTGAACATTTACAACGACAAGCATCTTTCAAGTAAAGCAAGAGATGAGTATCAAAGAGCACTCATGGTAGTGTTACCTTATAGTCCAAAGGAATCGAATGAAAATCTTAATGATTTATACACGAAGCCGCCAGTTGTTCAAATGGTAAACGACGGCACAACTACGGAGAAAGCGGTGACCATTTTGAAAAATAAAGGAAAGGAGAGTGTCGTTTATTCAAAGGAATCAAAAAAAACAGATTCCGTTAAAGGCACGGATCAGACTTTCAATAACTTCGTCGGAACGCAACTTTCCGATAATCCATATACTGACTCGAGTGAGAGTCAAATGTCAAAAACAGTCTATAAAAACCACAGGGACACTTATTCAGATGTGAAAATTGAATCCCAACCAAAAAGGACATTACAGACTTTCATAAAAGTCGAAACAAGGCGTGAACCTGCACCAGAGAAGTTTAGCTTTAATTTAGACGTTTTGGAAGAATCTACTAGAGCTTCGATTACTCCAACTAGTCATTCAATGTTTAAGGACGTTACTGAGCAAGGACAGGACAATGCAGTATCCGATTCAAAGTTGGAAATTGTATATAGTACAAGTGTCACTAGAAAACCAACGATAAAATCGAATACGAAAATTTTGGAAAATTCTAAAGTCACGGAAACAACGACAGTTCCTTCGAAGACAACACAACATATTTTGTCTTCGGATCAATGGCGATATAATGCTCCACCCGTTACTACTGAAAGAAACACAAGAATAATATCGACCTACGAAACTGTTCCAGAGAAATCGATACTTTTATCTGGTACTGTGAATGACAGACCGGAAGATGGCAACGTGGTAACTACGAGAAAACCGGATGTAACAATAAAGATTCTTGGAACGTCTACGGATGTAACATCGGGAGGTGAACCAGTGCGAATTATAAAAACTGAAAAACCAGCGCCAGTTTATGTTACGCCTATGTCAACGACGACATCAATAAAGCCAAAGTACAGCTCGACCTATACTTTGGCATCCGGTGGATTTTTGACAGCAACGACTCCGATGCCAATGAGAGACG
This sequence comes from Hartigia nigra, assembly GCA_031001745.1. Taxonomy (NCBI): domain Eukaryota; kingdom Metazoa; phylum Arthropoda; class Insecta; order Hymenoptera; family Cephidae; genus Hartigia; species Hartigia nigra. The sequence continues at coordinate 430,817 of JARPRG010000013.1, forward strand.
AAGTGAAGAATCTTTTAGCTTCCATTGGTTTACATCCTGACAGTAACGACGTAGTGAAAGATTTATTGTTAAAGGCGAACTCACAAATTCCAAATAGCGATAATATCATTTACAATCAAGCGACAAGACTCTCGGCAACAGGAACGGACTTACTGCCATCTATCGTTAGCCAAAATACTTTTGAACCGATACAACCAGATTTCCGGAAAGGTGTAGAAAATCTAACACCGGATGTACAACTTCTCTTTCAGAAATTCGGTCTGCAGACATCTTCGAAGCAGATGGAAACGACTACGACCAAACCAACTAAGCCACCCGTGAAGGATGACGCTTACAGTAAATTTAAACCGTTGCCAACATCCACAATAGAGGACAAGGATATGAGAGATTTTTTGGCAAAGTTCGGCTTGGACTCCATCGAAAATAGAAATAAAAAAGCAATGAAGAATAAGAACACAAGGGACGAACAGCCATCTTTAATTGATGCCGTACCCGGATCTATGAAAAAGATTTTACAAAATATCGGTCTGATCAGCAGGTCACAAAAATCATTCGAGGTCGTTACAAAGACAAAGACTCTCCATGAAGAAGCATCCACGACAGCGTCAACGTTGCACGTCTTCAAGCCACACGAAGCTTCTCTACACACGGAAGAACAGAAGGATAAAATCAACAAATTATTGGACACGGTCAAACAGGTTCAAGATGGTAAAGCCAACGCTCAGGACGTGCAGAAGGTAGCCAACGATCTTTTGGAGTCGACAAAATCGTTGCAGAGCGGACCAGATCCTCTGAGTCTGGAGGAGATCCTGAAGATCTACAACGAGGACATAAGGAACGAGGTCAAGAGGCAGGAGTCTGCGCAAGAACAGCCATCGTTAGCCGATGAGGCCGCAACCGGTATTAAGAAATTAATACTATATGTCTTGGGCACTTCGGAATTATGGGTTGGAAGGATTATTCAAGGTTTAACGAGGATCAAGAACGTGCTAACAAATGCCACGAATAAACTCAGAGTCTCTGCTGCCGGTGGCTGACTTTTGACCTCTTTACTAAAACCTCTACTAAAGCTGAAACCAAAGCTGCCATCCTTTTCCGTCTCTGCTTTCTTATACTGTTATCGTTATTTCAACTTCTCTCACTTTTACTTATTTATTGTTACTATTTTACATTGTCATTCTAATATTTCCATGAGCTTCGTGCTTACTCAATGTGCTTCACTCATATCTGAAACATAACCTATCATTGTGATACGCGTCCCTTGTCTTTCACGAACGTACAATTCCTACAATGGCAACTCACGTTCCATTGCACTTCGATGCAATTTCAATCGAATGGCATCTATGGAATAGTTTCACCCTTTGCTCTTTTTACCCCTTACTTACTTTGCTCCAAGGTGTCATGCACTCCATTCCTGTCTATTAAATGTTGCATGTGAATGGAAGTTCGCGTGCATCCGTTGCATGTTAAACCTCGTCGTTGGCTAATCATTTCGGGATTACAAAACTTCCGACACGATAGGCGCTCGACGAGTTCAACTAGTTATGGGAAACGTATAGCAGAATAAATTCTTGGTCATTTTTTTAAGTCGTGTCTGCATGGTACCTATGCCAAAGAAATTCTTTTTTAAATCTCCTTTGAATACAGATTCGATTCCATTTTTAATAGTCATGTATATCATTACGACGAATTGACTATGTCACGTCAGAGTAACGTATGGTTTATTTTTATGTCAACAAATAATTGCACGTAACGAGTATCGATTTCTCGAACTTTGATTCCTTGCTACAGCTATTTAATTGCATACTTTCTTCTGCTGGTCGTGCTGTCGCGCGAATGTGCAAAATTGCAGGAAAAAAATGTCGGAAATATATGTAAGGAAACTTATCGACCCACCTTATAGAATCATCTTCAACTATGACGACGACGGTGACGAGTTTGATGGCTGACGCAGCATCCACGACGACTTCTGCGCCAGCGGATTCTGCAAATTTGGCAGCTTTGGCTGATTCCTTTGGGGGAAGTACAGAAGCACCGGATCCTGTTTTACCGACACGACGAAAAAGCGGTCTCTATTTTCTCGTCGACTGGAACACCTTCCTCGAGGTTGGCGAGGAAGGTAAGGATAAGGTTAATTTGAGATTCCAGCCTAAGGTGGGCGACAGAACGCGTTTTATTCCTGTGACCGTTCCTTAGAATCGCTAATTATTTTTTATGAAAAGATTGAAACTATCGTTCGTCGGGTGACGTTTACGATCCAGAGTTTTCATTTTATGCTCAATTTTTGGTGTGCATTATTATAAAATAAATGTTCATTTATCTACACCATACATTTGTGCGAGTAGATGCTTATGTGAGATAATGACGCTTCGAGGAACATGCCAGCCTCGGAAGATTTAAATCAAATGTGATGACTGGTTCAAAGGTAATTCCTTAAATATATCTTTGTCATCCACGTTATTCTTCTATGATATCATACTAGGTGTGGTTTTGTATATTCTTAAATTTATTTATTATGTTCAACGCGTTACTGTTGTACAAAAAAATTATTAGGTGTTTCAATTGGCTATAGTTAATTAAAAAATATATGAATATTTAAGTACTTTGAAATGTTGTATGTGACATACGTTTAGATTATTCGTACGTTAACGCAGCTTTATTTGACATTTTGTCGCAATTAGTAATACCAGTAGAATAATTTGTATGTATCTTTGGATATAATTTTTGTATTGCTCGTATCGATAATAAACGAGATTAAACGAGAATAAAGGAGTACCTATTCGAATGTAGTTAGTGTGCCGATTATAAAAATCCAAATATTTATATATTTGAATTAAAGTGACCTCTGATGTTATTATTGTTCTAGTTAGATACTGTACAATTAAATTAATCAATTCGTTTGCGTTCAGTAACCATCTAGTCATGGCAATGAGACCACGTTACAAAGAAATATTTCTATTGTCAATAATATTCTCACTGGCAGAATGCAATTCGTACGTCGAAGAAATGTCCGAAAAATTAGACAAAATGTTATTGGACATAAAAGCACCGAGGTACTCGCGAAATATCGACGACTCGCAAATCTGGCAACAGTACGAATTTGGCACGGGATCAGGAAATAGAGATGGTAAGACGATATTTGTTGTTAGCTGTTTGCTAAAAATATGAAACACTTTATTTCTTTGTTTTAGAATTAATTGTAACTCACATCGGAGTCGAAGTTGACGTAGAATTGAAAACAACCATAAACAATTGGCAATTATTAGAGACAAGGAATACCAGATATTTAGCTGGTACAGATAGCTCGATGTTATATCTGTACACATTGTATCTGCAAAATGGCCGAATGTTTAGTAAGCTCTTGGTGAAATTTCCAAGCACGAAGGAGACGTCTTTGAAAATAGTGACTTTCAAATTACTCGATTTGCCAAAATCAGATTCCGATGAAAGTGACTTAATTGTTATTCTATGCGTGGAATTGAATTCCGTGACAAAATTACAATGGTACACGGTATCTAATAATAGTGTTGAAGAATTTTGGTCCTGGCCAGTGCAAGATGGCGTTGAACGTCTCGAGTTTATCCGCCGCAAGGATCATAATATTATAGTTCTATTGAACGAGGCCAAATCGTATTCAGAGAAATTCTACTCTCACATCTATATTTACGGATTTAGAATAGATGAAAATCTACCAGTCTTCTGGTAAGTACAGGCATATTTTCTATACACTGTTTTTTGCTAAATTCTCAATTCATTTGCATTGTAAATCGACAGGTTAATTCAAAAATTGCCTGTTTCCAATGTTTTCGACTTGGAAGTTTGTCCCTTTTATGATAATACTGTTATCGTACTGCAAGCTCAGAACGAAGTGTTTATATACGAACTGGAAGATGAAACAACGGAATCGGAAAGATTTATACAAATACAGTCTGTCACGTCGAACGGTTTGAAAAATGTTGTTTGCTTCGAAAGCGGATACATGCAATATTTAGGTATTTCCGGGCAGGAACCGGATATATTTACTTTTTCTGAAAATGAATTTCTTGACGATATCCAAACTGAAAAATTGCTTAACGGTGAGAAATTTGTCATTATTTTTATATTATATAATGTAATTGATCTGCATATCGTTACTCCATTCCTTAATTAGAAATAATGAATAATTTTTAAATGAATTTTCATTTTTTGGTATTTAGAAATAGACGAGGTCACGTGGATGATTAATATACCCGTCGATTCTTATAAAGATGAATCGTTATTACTGATCCAATCGAAAAATTCGTCAGTAATAGCTCTCTCTTGGTGTGGTCAGGTCTTTAAAAAAATATCTTTGCCTGAGAATATCGATGACTTTGATTTAGCTAAAATTATTCCCATTCCAAAATTTGGATTTCTTTACGAAAATAAATTCGTCAGAATTGACACTAAACTGCAAGATGTATCAAAACCGGCTCGCGACGAAATGGAGGATTTGTTAAAACTTAAAAGTTATTTGGAGGTATATTTATCACAAGTTTTTCTTTCGTGAGTCATTTGGAGTACATATTTTTTCTAATTGTTTTATATGTTTATTAAAATTCCAGGGAGTGTTAGAAAAGCAAGAATTAATTCTCGACAGGACATCAGTACTTATAAACAATAGTTACTTCAATAATCCAGTAGTTAGCGGTTTTTGGAATTTCACTGAAGTTCATACTGAAACTTCAATCATAGATGAGAATGTAAACTGTCATTCAATAGCGATGGGTCCGACCCTCCTTACAGTAGAAGGCATGCATGAAAATATAAATTCGTCAATAGATACATTGCAAGAAATTTATTACAAAATCGAAGAAATTGCCTCGAATTTGGCAAATGCAATTCCGGCTAACGTAACAGAACTTAATTTACATGAGAATATTGAAATTGAAGGAAACATTGAAATCGATGGAACGTTGAACGTAAACAATTTGGCATTGGATTATCTTAATCACGTCAAGCATACTGCTGTAATACAGGAGTACGTATATGGCGATAATGACGTCATAGGTGGTGAAAAATGGTTTCCCTATATTGATTTTGACAATATAATAATATATTTCGTAAACAATGTTCCCATGCAAAGTATAGTTTTTGACACGACTACGAGTAATTACGAAGACGTTGATTTTTCGAAATTGGATCATCTAATTGTGGAAGGTGATCTCAACTTTTCAACTTTAAATCATAGAAATTGGGAGAATTTGCTGAGAAGTGTCATTTTTAAAAGCAAATCGTATATAATACCTGGAGAGACTGTCGTGAATGGGGTATGATTCTTGTTCGCATAATCTACACGCAAAAGAAAGTTACTTCACTTTTCATAATATTGAACAGTTGATTTTATGAGACTCCTTATTTGCCAAGTCTTTTTTTTTATAAACAATTTACGTGTCTAGGAAATAGTTGCGGATTACGTAAAAGTTGACAACGTAAATGGTCTGCGATATCCTAACGATTATGTGTTACGTAATGGCACGAGTACAGCACTGGTATCGGGTGAAAAAACTTTTGATACGCTGACAGCAACGAAACTTTCGGATGTTAAATATTTGAATGGAATTCCTATTGAGGGATTCGTGATTATCGATAGAAACCAAACTTTGACCGAAGAAATCACTTTCGATAATTTAAAGATTACTGGGAATCTATTAGTAATTAAGATTTTGATATTCTTCATTGTAATGCTGTAGGAAAACTATAAAAAAATACATATAAATTGCTATAATTTCAGATTGATATCAATATAACCGATAAACGTGTAGAACCCATTGAATTGGGACCAAATTTAGAGCAATCTAATGTAATTACGTCCGATGTGACATTCACAAATTTACAAGTCATTGGAAACATTATAGTTGAAAATTCAATAAATGAGAAGAAATGGTCAGATTTTGATGACCTTGTCTTTCACGATGACTCTATTGCTGAAATCTCCGGTCGAAAGACTTTCTTGGGCCAGATTAATATCGATGATCAAGATATTTCCGATATTCGAAAGATCAATGGTCATTCAATTAATGAATTCGTTAACATCGACGACGAGCAAGAGTTTCCATGTGAGTTTAATTGAATTTTGTAAAATTATTTTATCTTTTGAAGTATGAGTGTAATATCCCGATGACAAGTATTATTGTAAGTATCCTAATAATTAATCATTATTTTCCAGTTAAATATATTGACTGAATATATTTACAGATTTGACCAAAATTTCTTCGAATGTATCGTTCGGTGAATTGAAACAAGGTGTCATAACGAAACTGGAAAACTTTTTAAACGAGAATGTCGATGAATTTGGAAACGCAAGATGCTTCTCAAAGATTCATTTTCAACAGTCTCCGGTGATAGACAATTTGGATTTCGAAAACGTAAACGGACTTATTTCTCATTCGGAATTCTTAGACAGACTAAATCTCACGTTTTCTCGGATGAACTTTAATAAAGTTTCAGTGAGAAATTTAATTGTTTCGGAAATTTTGGTTAATACCATAAACGGTGTTAATTATACAGACTTTGAGAGACGTAGATTGTCAAAGTCAGTAGTACAAAATTTGCCAGGAAACTTTACGTTTGAAAATTTCGAAACGAATTATTTGAATACACAATATTTCAATGGCATTTACGTACAAGAACTAGAGCGTCTTAGATTCGCCGAGGACACGTTGATCGATAATATCTTGAACGGAAGTATGGCCATAGACTCTCTTATGGTGGCGGGAAGTGTTCAAACAACAATGATTAACGGAAAAAATGTGAATGAAATATTTTCGCTTGAAAAAATGGGTACAGTGATTTTTGAAACTGACGTCTCCATCGAAAATTTGACAGTTTTGGGTCGTGTCAATGATTTTGATTTCAACGAATGTGTTGCCGACTTAATTCTTAAGACCGACAGAAATATCGTTGTTTCCGGACTAAAAACGTTTAACAAGATTATGTGTCAAGTACTGGACGTTAACTTCATAAATCGGCATTCGATAAATTCTATACTTGATCCAGAAAAACATCAGCAACTGACAGGACCTATAACGGTGAATGGCCTTGTTACAGTTCAAAACAATTTTGAATGCAATGGAAAAATAGATGACGTACCATTCAAAGACTTGATAAATAGATTTTCATATTCGGAAAATAATACACTTATCCTCAGGGGTCATTTTCGATTTGCTGATGGCGTAAGGATAGAAAATTTGATCGTCAATGGGCCAATTCAAGATATGCCATTTGACAGTTTCTTGGATACTGTCATTTTTCCAAATGCCGATATGAGTATTTCTGGGACAAAGACTTTTCATGGTCACGTAACGTTCCAGAGTAATTTCACTATTTTAGATAAATACAAAGATGTCAATTTGAAAGAATTTTACGAGCACGTTGTATTTATTGATGAACCAATATTAATTACGTCAGACGTTAGTTTTCGTGATGACGTCTTCGTCATGCAGGATATAAATATAAATCAACGAATGGAAACGAGGTTGATCATGGGGATTGATATTGACGAATTAAAAGCAAATGCTGTGTATTTAAACAGAAATTCATACATTATAGGTAATTTTTATACTGTATTAATTATACATAATGTTTAAGAAAGTTTGCAAGAAAATAATTTCTGCTGTCTATGAAACTTGACGTGTTTGCATTTAGAGTGATAGCATTGATTTTTTTTTAATTTCATCAATTTTTTAAGGAATTATGACGTAATACTAAATTCAGTTTTAGAGTTTTAGATTATCTGAATATCGATTGCCGATGATGAATTAACGCAATAAATGAGAAAAAAAATAAAGATATTACAAAAAGTATTATGTGCTAAATTTTAATACTCATGATAAATATTTTTTCATTGTTATAAATAATAATAGAATATTAGATTCCTAAGCCTGAATTTCATCTTTAATAGGATGCAGCTCAACAATATTTTAGCAAAGCTGTTTTTGAACATTGTGTATACAGTATTCTTAAAAAAGTCAAATTAGTAATGAAGAGTTTTATAGAGAAATTTATATGCAGCTACTGAGTTTTTTTTGTTTTAGGTCCAATCACGTTCACCGACGTCATATTCGAAACTGATATAAATGTGGAGGAGACTCTTAATGGGATCAACACTAATTTATTGATTACGCTTAATTCTCCTCAAGTTATTGCGAATCGTATCTCTTGTTCAAATTTCAGTGTTAAAAATTTAGAAATTACTGGTTTCGTCAACGGCTATGATTTGAATAAGATTTATAAGGACACTTTCATGGTAGTTTTCAAATTAATTTGTTTTTAAATTTTTTTTCGGAAAGGGTTGTTGGATCGTTTAATTCTGTTTCAGTTAAGAGGAGATCAAAACGTTACAGGACACATTTCATTTCATGGTCAAGTGCACACACTTCAAAATTTTGATGCACACTATATAAATGAGATAAACACGTCACAGTACGTTTATGTGAATGAAAATGATACTGTATTCGGTAAAAAAAAAATTTATTATTTTTCAATATATTGGAGTTTCGACAAAATTGTACAATTGCATGCATCGTTATGAATGTTAAAAATGTTTGCAGGAAATTTGACTTTTGCACAACCAATTAATTTAAATGGTAGCCTGCGCATTTTGGGCTTGCTGAATGATATAATAAATCCCATTGGATGGGAGGGTATTGCGGTTACTACTAGTTTTCCTAGAAATCAAGAAATTAATGGTCGCTGGGTGGTGCATGGTAATGTTCATTTTGGAAAGGACGTAACGGGCAGTAAAATCCTTAATGGAAATAGCGTAGAGAAATTGGCAGATAACGTGGAAAAGGCACAGTTAAAATTGGACGCTATCGTCGATGAAACAAAGGTGATCAATTTGAAACATTTTTATTGGAACTTTTACTATCAAGATTTCATGAAAAATCACCTTGCGAATTTAACATTCTTTTAACAGATGGATATGAAGAGCATTTGCCATGATTTAGGGGTATTACAAAATTATGCCACAAGGCAAATATATCAATTCAAGTATTTTGAGTACCTTCATATTTTGAATTTTGATCGGTCCATATGGAGCATTCATCAGTTTGAATATAATGATGTGGATTATTTAATAATTAATTTTGATACTTGTGATGTCGAAACATTTGTGTATTACAATGAAAAAATCGATTCCGTGCGAGAAGCAAGTTTTTCTGATTTCGGATTAATTGACCGATGGATTACATTATCATATAAAAATTTGCCGTACTTTCTGACGCTTGGGAAATTTGGTTGTCATAGAGACGGTGGAAATTTATGGAAATTTGAAAATAATCAATTCAGCGTATGTATGCTTTTGATTTTAAAAAGTATCAAATTAACATTATATTTTTAATTTTATTTATGATTACTTTAGCACGTTTACTATTTTGGAAATGTGACTGACGTAACAAAACTTGGAACGGATTCCTTTTTGGTTTTGGCGGATAAACAGTTGCAGAAATGGTCGATCGATGTAATATATCAGGATACTTTTGAAATTCCAAAATCGTATCCGATAAACGATGGAAATTCAAAATTCGTTCGAAATTCTGAAAAAGTTCTTCTTATGGACGAACGTTCAATTTATGACTATAACGTCCATTCGATGAATTATACGCACGTGCAAAATGAATTTGGATACGGCGAAACTTTTGGATTTAAATTAGGAGTTTTTGAGAGGATGATGTTTCTTTCGTACGATGAGAACATTAGTCCTGAATATATTTTTGTACGTACTCTAACAATTTTGATAACAATTATTTTCGTATAATTGGGTTGGCGTTTCTATGATATTACAAATATCTCCGATAGGTATACAATAATGATGCAACGGGAAGAAAAATTGAACAAACAATACGAGCTCACAATCCAAAGTCAATTTCAGTCTTGAATTTCGATGATTTTATAGAAAACTTTCTAGTTTTCATCGAAAATGGAAATAAAATACAAATATATGAATATCTTGGTAAAGTATTGCTTCTTAAAAAAAAAATTATGTATTTCATCTATAGTCTTCTAAATCTGAAAACAATTTTTTCTTCTGTTTCCTATACAGGCATACAGGGCTTCGTCTATAGAGAGAGCGTAAAAATGGAAGCGCAAAAACTGTTCACTTTTAAACTACGAATTCATAAAAAACTTTCGAAAAGGCATTGTTTCGGTGTGATACACAATAACAGATTAACAATATTGGAATCAAAGATGAACGGTGAAAAATTAGATATGGACAAATTAAACTGTAACGATTAGTATGCCAATAGAGAGCGTATGTTCATATATATGTTTGTAAAATTAAAAAAAATATTATATACATGTTCTAAGTTAAATTATCATATATTTATATGTATACTATATATATATATTAGTGAAAGAAATACCATCAAATGAATTAAATAAAAGTTAATTTATTATCATCATATTAGTTCTCAGTCTTTATTACTTTATTTATTATCTATATTCCACATATTGAGAAATATACATCGTTTATGTAATTGTTAATTATATAATAATACACGTCGAATCCATTTATGTAGAATTTTAATATATCCCTATGTACTATTATCCAAAGATATCATTTCTTAATATATAAATTATACAATATATATTTCTAATAAGTATACATACCAATTTTGCACAGATCACCGCTTTTCATTCTATGACCAATTTCAATATGTTCCACCTGAACGTTTCGCCTTGTAAAATGCAATTATTTCTTCGTCGATCTCAGGATCCCCCGTCAGTGGTAAAGATTTCTCAAAAGCCTTTCTACTACTTTCTTCAATTGATTCGATATAATCTGTCTTAACTGTTTGTCTGACATCGGCCACTTCCGTTACTTTCTTAGCTTCTGATAAATGCTCTTTTGAATCTAGACTCTTTCGAGAACTTGCTATCAGATCAGCTACAGTCTTCCGTTCGCTTTTCATAGATTTGGTAGGCTTAATATCATACGTCAAAATCAAACTTTCTGCCACATTTTCGGAACGTTGATTTGACCTCACAATTTTATTCGGAGTCACGCAAAAGATATTTTTTAAGAGTGATGGTGTTTTTAAAGAACATTTTTTATTTTCAGTATTTGTACTTTGTGCGACTGACTTTGATTCCACATTGTTATCTTGTCTTTGATCTTGTTCACTCTGACGTTGAGCTGAGATTGTTTTTATATCGTTAATGGGTGTACTGATAGTTTGATTTTTGTATGATATTGTTTGAGTAGATGAGTCTTCCTTGATCGGTATTTCAGTATTGGGTGAATCAATTGGAATGGTTTGATTTGAACGATTTGTGGTTTCGTAACTCATCTTCAGATAATCTTTACTCTTTTTCCAATCAGTTTTTTTATTTTCGATTATCGCAATTTTTGATTTGTTGGACGATTTTTTTAATTCTACTGTTTCAATATTTTTGTTTTCAATTGCTTGTTTTGAAATAGTTTCCTTTATAGTTGATTGTTCTATTTTATCATGGTTCTGTGGTTCATTGATTGAACTAAAATATCGAGGAATCGATTCCTTAAGATCAAAAGCAGAGATTCTTCTTGTAGATTGAAGTACCAACTTGGAATAAGTTTCCAAAAATTTTTCATTTGATTCAGTTTTATCTTCACCTATTTTTTCAACTGATCCATAAGTATCAGTAATCTGATTTAAATCCAGTTGAGGAATCTCTGGATTCGAATAAGAAATTCTTCTTTGTGAAGGACTTGAAATATCTTTAGACTTCATAATTGTAAGAATTTTGTTATTTTCAACGGAGTTCGCATCTTTTTGTATATCATTTTGTTTCAATTTCATTGACGGAGAAACATCTATTTCTGTCGCATTAATTTGAGCATCTCTTTTCTCTATTGTGACCGGAGACACATTGGAATTTGATAGACAATTATTTTCTAATGAAATAGTAGCTAAATGTACAGTTTCTTTCGCAGGTTTCGATTCATATTTCTTCTCCATTTTTGATTTCTGCAAAACTTTTTGATCGTCCACTTCTTTCAATTTTTTTCGATTATTTGCCCTTTCCTTCTTAAGAAGTTCAATTAGCAATGCTGAGAATACATTAAGGATATAGATATCGATAAATTGATTATTAAATTAATATTACATATAGCAATGAAAATGGCTGATGCGGCATTTTGTGAAAATTCAATTTTATCATTTATAAAGGATACAAATTTCCTTATCACGTTGAACAACCAATTTCTTGTAATATTGTAAATCAGTTGAACAAGTTTCTGAAGAAGCTTTATGCCTCGATCCAATTGGCATATTCGTCCTCATTACTTCAAAACAATACTGTACTTTTCTCGAATCGTTGTCCCACGTTATGTTTGATCCATTTATAAGAAAATTATCGATTTGATCATCCAAGTTCTTTTTTTCATCCTCAGATAATAATTCTGTTGACTCTATCTACGCAAAGATCTACAATAAATTGACAAAAATAATCTTCAATTTTTGTCTCAACGAACTTGATTCTTGGATAGACGATTAATTTCTTGCTTGAGCCTCTCGATTTCCATTTTCAAAAATATATTTTCGTTTCGTACATCTTTTTCAAAGACAAGATTGACGTCGTTCTTAATAAGCGCTACCCTTTGGGCGAATCTACAAGTAGATACGGTTTCCTGTAAGTAACAAGATTATAATTTTTACTCAACAATGAAGTACATTTATAATCAGAAAAATTAAATAAAATACCTCTACGCTAAAAGTAGCAACACTCAATGTCGCCAACATCGTCGTGAGACAATTACCACCAAGGCTATCTCGAAGAATCGCGGTTAACAAGGAATTTCTGAAATTTCCAAGTTCATGTATCTTTCATTATATTTATTATAGCGTCATCCGTTCACGACCTGTAGGGAATGTGAGTTATATTATCCTGACCCAGACACACTATGACTTGCTCCAAGTAATGTAGGCTCAGGTTAATGTGTTTGGCCTCCGTTAAAATAGTTCCGGTGATGGCACACTTATATACGCGTTCAGATCTGTAAAAAAAGGAACATTAAAAATCATAATGCCTAATGCATTTAAAATTGTTCGTACAGGTGATACGGTGTGCCCCCTACTTCAATCACATTCTCTATTTAAGATCATAAACGGTTGCTATCTGTTAGGCGCGATTAATCTCATACTCGTTACCATCGAACGGTAAAATAATTTTTTTTTATTTATTTAGTATAATATACAGTTAAAAAGTGAACATCCCAGTGCTACAACAGCTAACCTTACACGAAATAATTCTACACAATACTTTAATGGTAAAATAATAATTCTATACAAACAGGGATAAACGGGAAACTGTATACTGTTGACTCTACACGCGATATCTTAAAGGTTGAAATACTCTGAAGGTGAAACATTGCACAAGTAACTTAACACGAACGATTCTATACGAAAATTCTATAAGCCCTGTAATAGCAATAGGTCTTCATGAATAACTCTGTGGAGCTTCGATCCTATATACCTCAATCCTATACATGAGATATTTTAGACAAGCATTTCTATAGAATAATATTCTATACGAGCATAAAGCGGCAGCCACACAGTTTCAAGAATTTGTCTACTATTAATCATTCGGAGCTTAGTTAATCGTTCGTTGAGTTAGGTCAGATTAGAAATTTAATGCTGCATATCCCGTTAGTAATATTTAAAAAATATTGTTAGTTTGCTTGCTGTTACTCGTGTAAAGTTTGAAAACTGTCCTGCAAAGTGATTAATACAGAATTATAGAATTTTCATGTAAAATTGACCCACGTTAAATTGGTTTCAATTCGTTGAAGACATTTCAAAGAATTAATATGTTTATTGTAAATAAACAAACCCAGCCAAGTCGACAAGATGCATTTTAGCTTTAGTATGATGATCAGAACCAAATTTCTTCATGGATACGACGATAGTGAATATACAGTGAGATCTCGAAGACTGAGGATTCATAGGCGTTTCGGAAATGGCTCTAAGCAAATGTTCATTATAAAATTTTTGGATTTGAAAAATTGTAAAACGAATAAAGGTTCATTTACCTGTTTGTCTCACCTAAAGCTAACAACGCGAGAGCATCGCCCTCGTTGTCGACATTATGAAAGCTTAAATTCTTCAAATGAAGGACCCCAGTCTCGTCTTCCTGAATGGTGACTCGTTTTCTGTAATATTATCGAAACTATTGAGAAGTCCAGAAGGACTTTTTATATTTGAACAGAACATAGTGTAAGCTATGTAGGAGAGTCATAAAAAATCTAGTAGAGACGGTATGGATCGGGCTTTAGAGGAAACGAATAACCTGGTGCAAAGCCAGGATTAAGTCTAGATCGAGAAGTCTAGTAAAAAAAGAAAATTCCCCGACTCCCCTGGCATACCTTACGTGTATTTCCAATTGGTAAGTAGTCGAGCCACTACTAGTGCTACTGGTTCTACTAATGTTACTAATGCTACTGGTTGTCTAGACTCTCTCGCACGCTGTCTCCCACTATCTCTCTCTCTCTCTCTCGCTCACTCGTTTGTTCACTCTTTACTCCTATGCGTAACAGTCGTAACGGGTCGTTGTCGTAGCAATCTCGTTTTTTCGAAATGTCAAGAATTCTCATGCAGCGACTTACGGGAAATCGTCCAATCTCGTAGCGATTTCGTGCCGCGGATAGAGCAAGTCGTAACCGTTCTCGTTGTAAATCTCCAGGTATGAGATTTCTATGGAGTAGAGATTTTCCGGTTTCTGAAAATGAGCACGTAATTTCTTGTCGCTGTCACCGAGAAGAAAGAATTATCTCCTCCTTTGCATTAACTTTAACTATGCTGACATCGCTATCGGCCTCGTCCTTTACCAACGTCTACGACCTTTCGCGCAACAGTTCTTTACATTTTTCACATTTAACAAACTCACCTTTCGAATTACGTCGAAGAGATACTCCAGTGTTCTTGGTAATACTCCACGATCGTTGTATTTTCTTTGGTCACCCGTTATCGAGTAAGTCTTGCCACTCCCCGTCTACGATATTTGCCTTTAAATTGCTCGTAAAAAGATTGCACGTTCACAAGGCAGCTTGTTACTCACCTGACCGTATGCGAAAATTGTCCCATTGTAGCCACAGAGAACACTGATCGAAAGATCTATTAATATTTATCTGATTACCGAATGTTGTTGCATTACTGACGTAATTATTAACCTGTCCAGTACGGGTCGTGCGACATTTTCGAAAATTTCTTGCTGAGTGGCATCCTCTTGGAAAATTTGGTAAAATCTAAAAATAATTGATTCGAATTTTAAATAACACTGTTTCGAAGGCTTAGTACATTTTGGTTAATGTATTTTTATTCGCACGAGAAATTCCATGACTCAGGCCGATTATCTATGTACTCGTTGACTGACTTTTGAGGTGCTGTTATTACCAAAAAATCCTCTTCGGAGTGACTTTTTGGTCGTCGATGTATCTGATAATTCTGTAAGAGTAATTTTGGTTATGAAATATATTTAAATATTTATAATCATCTCATAGACGAATTAATAAATTTTAAGATTTACCACGGCTTTACTACGTTTTCTCTCTGGCTTGAGCCTTGCAAATACCTTGATTTCATTTTTCACCATTTTCCTAAGAATTTGCTATATTTACTTTGCATCGACTGACGTAAAGTTATGCGCCAAGAACGATACAGTTATTTGCATTGTATCGATTCATTTGTAGTGACTAGCTTCGATATAAACAATCTATCTTCGAGCTCAATGAAACATATCAATGTTGTGTCTATTTTACATATAACCTTCAGCATATAATATAAACTCCATTTGCAAATTAGGCAATAAACATATTTTAAAATGTTATATGTTCTTAATGGATTCACTGAAAAGGAAAGATTCGCAAGGTAAGTTACGTATCATTATGGCATGTTGTCGGTTTATGAACTCAATGTACTTTTTTGACAGATCGAAAACAATGAAGTCTCTAGCAAGCCAAGCGAATTGTCAAAAAAAACACAGTGAACTCGTGGACCGACATATGTACGTGAAAAGTAGGACGTGTAAGTATATTGTTTAAAATATTTATACAGATTAAACATTAAGCAACACACATCGTGCCATCGCGTGAGAAAAGAATTTTCAAAAATATTAATCATTTTGTAAAAAAAAATTGTACCACTTAACGTCTGCTTGGTATGACAAAACTCGTCAAAACGCTCTATTGCATAACCTTCAAATGATTACGTTTTTTTTTTTTGATTAACGTGAGAAAGAGCTATGACTAACAATAACAAAAAGTGTAAGACATCACATTCGAGAGTCTCAGTTGCATTTGGTACTGCATCCCAGTTCTCGATATCTCGAGTAACACCACGTGAATTCGATCAATCGATCCCGCCTAGAAGCGCGTTGCCTTGACAACGGCGCCGGCGACGACGACGACGTCGACGGACCGGCGCAGAACTCCGTTAAAGTCGAGAGTTCGTGCTTGCACAGAGTATCCTGACTTTTCTCTGCTTTCGCACGCGTTTTTTCTTTTCTCTACGACACTGTAGTCAAACCGGTCGTTCTCTCCTTCGGTTCGTTGTTGATTGTTTTGTTTTCAGTGACGGTGACGCAGACCGGCAAACGTCATGGGTCCCAACGACTTGTGTTTTCCGCGAATGTGGCTTTTCGTGTATTGATCTCCATCCTCGACGCTGCAAGGAAATTTGACATTTCCCACGCGCCTAGTAAGTCAGACATCACTGAGATAATGCAATTTCCTGGTACGTAGGAAGCGATGAAGCAACTCTCGCGTGATATGCTCTTTATCTTTGATTAAAAATACACATGGCATATTACAAAATATAAAGTGCACCAGTAGATTTCATTGCAAGGAAATAGCGTTATCGGTACACATGCTAGTTTAAGCAATATTTATTTACTAAAAAAATGCACTATCTTACGCATAACTTTAGATATTTCTTTATCAATGCAATGCATATCATTACGAACAAAGAATTTATGTCTATTGCACCTCCGTAATATTATGCAATAACCATCATTGTAATGGTATGCATTTGTAAGGGGTAAAATATTCAAATTTTTTTATTTCCTCAAGATCTGTCGTGGGATACACCTTTCCGTTTAGTACTTGTTATGTTTATTACTCGTATCGTGCTAATTGTATACTGAGTTTGATAATGTGACGCATGGTCTATTGTGTTTAGATGGTATCAAGTGTTAATGGAGTTTTATATTGTTATTGTCCTGGGGTGTATATTCGGAAAAGGTATTGACAATCGATTTGCAGGTATCGAGGGTCAAAGTAAGGGCATGATTGGACTTGGGACAGTTTACACGAGCCACCATTGATTCCACACGAGGATACGTGCACGCTACCAATATCGTACAACAAAGCTCCATTGTAACCTAAATGATAAACAGCGCGTTGCGCGAGGTCCATGGCATTTGAAAATGTCAGTGCCTTCCTACATAAGTTTATGCTAAGTTTCACCTACGTCTGTACTTCGAACTACACTACTCTAGCAATTGTGCACGAGCGCCGTCGCGAAAGAATCTTGGAGCAAACGTGACGCGAGCATTCTTTATCCAATTACAAAACATATTTCATAGATCCTAGACACACACTTTCGTATTTCATAGAGTAAATGTAGTGTACATTATATAGACGTATAAAAGTCTATAGAATGGTGATGCTAATTTTTATGATAAATAAGCGTCAAATTTGCGATATGCCTATTGATAATTTGCACTCGTTAAATATGACGGTCGTGCGTTGCTAGACGCATTAATGAATCGGTACGCTTTGAAAGTACCTAACCTCTCTTTACTGAGAGCACGTTCAAATAGCGCTACGTAAAATTATATGTATTGAAAAATATACCGAGATATCGGTGCGCGTGAATTTCGTGAAAATGTTCTGTTTTTGTTTTATAACGTACATAACTGTACGGCTCTTCTGTGAATGTCAGATGAGGTTTCTGCGAATTCTCCTAAAATGTTCCTGACGTCATTGCAAGGATGTTTAGGGAGGGGTAACCTTGCGATAATACACCACGTACTACGTGCACTGCCAAAAATAGTTCCTACAAGAAACATACGAGTATTTTACGGACCAGACAAGAGAGGACAGTACCCCGAAGTCTTTTTCTAAATATTTCGAATGACTGTGAATTCCATATGAACTTTGAGACATTTCCTTCCATTGCAATACTCAATATTGACAATTATTTTTTGTATCAAAGGTTAATCTTATCGGTTAGACGTATACTCAGCCGGGTGTATTAGGTCATCACTTCCTGGTACTTCCTGCTTGTTTTCGTCTCTTAATTAGAAATATTTTCATTCAAGACCCATCGTTAAGACTCTGCTCATCATTCTTTCTAAATATGACAGGGATGGAGTCATTGTGTCTCGTGTTCCACAGTGAGTCTGCGTCTTCCAAAGGATTCTCTACGTAGTTGGGAGCCAATAATTCATCGAGATTAAAGCAGCACGACTTGAAAAGAGTCACAGACCCGACAGAATGGCGCCTATCTTCATGACAACCTAAATATTTCTAATAACTGCACATCTGTTAAACTTCAAGTATAAGATTCTCGAGTGCTATGCCGCCAAGTGTACTGATTTCATTTTGCGCATATTTATACATCATTTTTCCCAAAGGTTGGGAACTATTTTAAGATAACAGAATTCAAGGTAGAACCCTAATAGTAGGTTAGGGAAGGTTCTAGGCACATTTTACGGATAAGAAAGGATCCTAGAAAGGTCGAGAATCAAGGAGATAGAAACTGATAAGCCAGAGGATCAAATTCAACAGTATATCTACAAAATAGCATATATACCATAAGTCTTTTATTAATAAATTCTAGTCCGTTGAAAAGACATATCATCTGGATGGATCAAAGGCCAATGATTATGAATGATAAAGTCTAGATATCTAATCCATAGTCTCTCTATTGCCTTAGCAAAATGATGGTGATAAAATCGATAGACTTGCATCCCGACAAGAGCGAAACGCCATGTGGGCTATCGTCCACAGCTGGCAGCTCCCTATGGACACATTGTTCCATTAGGCAACCCTCACACCGAAAGTCCATAGAAAATCCCCAGTCCATGCGGCAGTCAGCTATCGGGTTTTTCTTTATTAAGAAGCTTATATAGGATTCAATAAGGGAAAAACTACCCTTTCTTTCAGCCAACCACTCCATTAGCTATAATAAGAACTTTCTCTTCCGTTTTTCGATTACTCTATTTTTCTCTCATCTTAGCCACACAGTTACTTATGTGAGTGCACCCTTACTATGCATCGTTATACAATGGCTCGAGTGTTCTGGTTTCGGTGAGTCACGCCGTCCGGGACCACGTCTGCCAAAATATTGTACTAAACCTCGCCGACGTGCACTCGAACATAGAACAATGACGTCATTCAAGCAAGATCATGATAAAGGACCCGAAGCCCAAGTTATTTGCTTCTTTTTTTTTAGCACGTAATACCGACAATGCTATCGTCTTGGATGGTCATTCATTTCTTGCAGACTCATATAGGACGATGTACAGATCAAGTACAAATGGAAAATATATATAGAGAGGGACGGGCGAGGAGTGCACTTAAAAAGCGGCATTACCTTTCTCTGTGAAATTTCATCCCGCCGGCCCTTTTGCTGTCATCCGAACTTCCCTAGTGATGTTTTGACGCATCAATGATTCAGTATCAGGAAGATCTCCTGTTACCGCAAAGTGCGGCTTATGGTACTCGGCCATAGTACATTGTTGTAAACTCATGATCCTACGTGATACTTCGCGAGGCCACTCGAATCTCTCGCAACCCTTGTTAGGAAAAATGGACGTCAAGGCCGAGTCTTTTTATCTTCTCTCTTCATTCGTTCGTCGGCTTCCCAGTTCCCATTCGTCTCGTCGCGTCGCACTGCGTTCCTCGCATCGCGTCCCATAGAATTGCGCGACGCGAAATCACTGTTGAAACGTGCATTGGCCCTAATTGCCGTCAATTTCGACCAATTGTAAGCGCTCGACCGGCGAATTGCAATTTGCACCAGCGCCGCCGCAAAACCGTCACATCGCGTCAGCCTTCCGTTGAAAATGTATGGTGCCAAGTTTACATGAATTTCTCTGTTATGTATAAAAACTTGCTGTAGCCTCTGTAAGTTTGCTCTTTTTTTTCTTAATAACAAAAAGTTCCGTTCTATTTGTTCAGTGCATCTCTCGTAGCGACAAAATATGCCTTGGCGACGTTTACAATTATACCTTTTCCGAGTTATAGACGCACCCATCAGCAGGCTCGTCTTTAATTATCCGTGAAACAATTCTAATTACATCTTCACATACCCGAAGTTGTGTAACGCGACGTGGGTGAGCAATAATGCGTATAAGCGAGTGGGTGTGAGTCGAGGGGGGAGGTTGGTCTTCGTGGAACGGAAGGGGGTGGAGGCGAACGGAGGAGTATAAGGGAGAATAAGGGAGA
>JARPRG010000013.1:451368-543269 GCA_031001745.1 Hartigia nigra
ATAAGGGAGAATAAGGGAGACGTATTAAATTAGCATGGCATTTCCGGTGTGAATGCGACTGCGCCACGCGCTGCGTCGTCTCGGATTTTCTTCGGTTAAACTTTGGCACGTACTACACGAAAAAATATTACAGTCGAACCTCGTGGTCGTACAGTATGGTTGTGGTGGGGAGTGGGGATCAGCGTGGGGTTGTTGGACAGATGTTTGGTCCACGGGACGAGGGCGCACGAGGGCTCAGTCCCCCATGGGGTGCCGTGCCAGAAACTACCCTTGGATTATACTCTCGGAAGCAATTGTGAAACACGCGGGTGCTCGGCAACGTTTCGAATATCGGTGAAGCATCTTTAGGAACACGAGGGGTTTTTGTTGTGAAATGAATTGATGCTGCCGAGCACGTGGTCGGAAGAGATGCGAAAGTTTGGCTGAAGGATTTTGAGAATTTTATACGGGGACTCGTTTTCCAATATTTATAGATATTTCATAATCTAACTCATTGGTGTTATCTAATGTATTAGAAATTCCTCGAATTGTTTTTAGGATGCGAGTCTAGGCTCAAAAAGTGTTTGCATCTGATTGCAATGATCTAAAAGGCTTTAAGGAATGTCAGTTCGGTTTAGTCATAATCGTCAGTGCGTTTGTCAGGTCACATAAAGATTCGTAATAAACGAGGAAAGTTCAAATTGAAAGAGATTCCCGTTACCGGTAGGAAAACCGTGAGTTGGCGAACGAGTGAATTAAGTCGATAACGACTTTTACGTAATACAGAAAGCAGGAAGATGTAATTCCGGCAGTGAATTAACTGTGAATAACGCTATGGGACAGATTTGTTGATCGCTGCGGAAAGGAAAGTCGAAATCATCGAATGCGTCATCATCAATTTCAAGTCAAGCTCATTCTGACGGGAAGCTGGAGGCATCTTATGTTTTCGGACAAATTGCATAAGAGATTGCCATTTCCGAAACGTGTTTGGTGACTCTTGTGACATTTTATGTCTTCTCGAATCATCGGAATTCTCTTGTGGACGTGTGAGTATTACCACAAAGTTCGTTTGCGCAATCTAAAAAAGTTCCGCGTTCTCCTACAGAAAAAGGAAGGAAGAAAACTAAGGCTATCTGTTATGAATTTAATCTTTTGACGTTTTGGTCATATATTCTTCAACACTTTCTCCAGAGGATTAGTAGAGCTATTCTCCTTGAAACGAACTATACCTCCATTCTAGTGGGTAAAGCAGTACATGTTTGCATCCCACGCAATCACCAGTTCGAATCTCTGTGGAGTCTTAACTGTTCATATGAATCTTTAAGTTCCTCTACTTTATCAGATCTCTTCTGAGGAAGTAACATCTTTCTTGCAACGATTTGAAGGCTATGAAAGCATACATTTCCGCAACGAGCGAGGGTATTACGTTAACTCACTTTACTTCTGCTAACCATTTGCAACAGTAGTTGAGTAGGCTTAATGCCGTTTATGTAAACTGCAAAGCCAGTCAATAAACCTATTTTCATAAGTAGCTACGAACCCATTCGCATTCACAATAACGGGTGCGCATGTCGTTAAAAGGAAGAATTTTTTTAATGACAATGTATATTCACAGTTAGGGCGATTTCAGAAAATCTCGATAAACTAACCAAAGCTGATGTTTAGTCTTAAGCAGAGTCAATGCACTATCGTTGCGAGGAGTACAAAGCTACTACTACCCGTTCGCGTCACGGGTGCATCGAGCACTGAATAATGAGTGCTTGAACGGTTGCCAAGATTCGCTGTGGTTTCATGGAGGATTTATTTAAATGATTCTCGAATCACCAAGCGGCTGCTTCATTAATTGGTGATGGTCTTTAACCGAAGGTGTAACATTGTGTACTCTTAAGTACCGACTGCTCTTGGTGAAGGAAGATTGAAATTTAAGTACAGGTTTTCATTATTCATTCTATTGGCTATGGAAATAAGAGCTATAAATTACTTATCTATATAGACGTAAAGAAAGTTTCCTATATGATTAGAGATTCTTGATATTATTTTTATGGTTTAACTTTTGTATTGCATTTAATACCTGCCTCTACCTTTTTCTTAAGTTGTTTCTCTCTTTGAAAACAACAGGAAGAAGAAACTCCATTGACTTGATCGTACTATTTATTCTGTCCAACTATTGATTTCGTCTGGGCCTAAGGGTTGCACCCTACACCCCTGCTTCCGACTAACCGTCTAATATACAGGGTGACTCGTTCGCGATCCTTTCCGAAATTACCTTAAAATTTGTCACATCCATCTGGTAGACTCTTTTATAGAGATAGAAATGGATGTTCTGGCCTTTATGCTTCTAGAAATTTAAGATGAATGGACAATCATTACGCACTTACGTGTATGATTAAGTGTCCATGTATTTTCTGTATATATTGAATATATACTTCGCAGCATCACGTCACTCGAAAGTGAAGTCTTAATAACTCATTGATATTTGACATAGACCCATAAGCCAGCGATTGTCCATGTTACACGTTACAAGAGCAGCCGGCAGGTATGTCATGTATCGCCAAAGTAAAAGTGGCAACTTTTTATTCCCTTGAAAGGTACACGAGGAGTCAAGCGCTCGTCTCGTCGCTGTCGTTGATTTTGTTTTTTTTTTTAAATGTGTTCCGAAGTGTTCTCACGCTGACGTAGATGAAAAGCAAAATTTTAATAAAAAGTATCTTTACTGTTAGAAGATCCTACCTCCTATAACGTTTACCAAGAGCGATGAGTCTACGTGGTTAAGCGCCGCGATGCGTGACGTTTCCTTGGACTATCGAGAATGTAATAAAAGAAGGAAAAATTCAGAGCTGGAACTTACTGGATACTGGATTCTGTAAAAATGGTGGCACACTGACCTACAACGCGCCTTGAAAATTTAAACGAAAAACATTGCCATATCAGACTTGTTCATCGCTCCCAGTCATATCCCTTTTATTTATTCTTCTTTATTCTTATAACATATGTCTGATTTTCTATATGCTTGTCTCTAATTTCAACATAGATACATCTGGTTTAGTTGATTATTTTTTGTTATATTGTAATTTTCTTATTTTCATGTTCACTATGAGTTCATCCACATTAATCATGTATCTGGAATAGCCGTTAACATCCTGTTGATGGATCGGTCAGACGTCAGGGCGCTACTCATAGTACTTTCCGAGCATGGTAATGTGTTACGAATTGTAAAAACATCTATGACAACTGTCGTTGTAATACGTGTGCTGAAATTGAAGAGGTCCGTTCGAATCCGACACAATAACAATGGCTGTACTGGAGCACGTACATACGTGGATACGTACACGAGGTATCGGCGACCCAGCCGTTTGGAAAATTAAAATGCACGTCTCACGTCAAGTCGGTCTCATTAAGTCGAAGCTCTAAAGTTATTCTAAAACATGCATCAGGTCAGTGTGCCACGATTTTTATCGCACATCACCGAACAGACCAAAAATATATCAACGATTTCACGAGATCTTTGTCCCAGTCACCTTCGTATCCGCGTTCAAGTCAAAAGCCGATTATGACGTTTATGGGATTATTGAAAAATCATGACGCTACAGTAACTGTAAAGCTGGCGTTAAAAACGAATATAATTATGCTAGTATGAAAATACAGTAAAGATCTAATAAGATTAAATGAAGGCCGATACTCCATGTTTATATGGCTACCAATAAAAGTAAATTGCATTCCCTGTCGGCTTTTGATGCTTGTTTGATTTATTAGTGATTTAAACGGAATGACTATTTCAATAAATAGCATTTATTAGTTTGTAAGAAAATTAAATGACACGTGGAAACGGTATATTTACCTTTGAAACGATGAACGTGGTCGGTATTTAAGATAGGGTTCGGTTTGTCATCATTTTACAAGTGACTTCCTTTGTTCCTCGGTGGAGCATCGGTTCGTGGTGGCCTGAATAAGTGACATATAAAAATAATCTATGAATGAGCCTACGCGTTTGGCTCTACGCCTACGTAGAATGTTAGGTTAGGAGACTATACTGAGGACGAGAAAAAGCTATGCTAGGTAATAACCCAGGGATATTGGCATAGCGATGCATCGGACCGGTACTATAGCTTGTCGTAGTAGTCTAAAAGCTAGGAGTGAGAGATACAATATAACGGGTCTTTCTGAGTAGGTCGATACGTGCTGCAGTTGACACCGATTAGAACACTGAGAAAAACGCATAAATTAATGCTCAAACACTTTTTCAGCCGATCATTTTATGATTAAGCTTCGTCGCTCGAGCGGAAAATGCGATTACCATCTATTTTCGATCGACGCAACGGACCACCCAAATATTCTTCCCGAACGGCATTTCGCTAGTTCATTTAACTTTTAGATAGATCGCTTTCGAAATTTCAAGGATATCCGGGTAAAATAACGAAGGAATGACGGGATTGGATACCAATGACGATACACAACGATATTTGCTGATCGTTTATTCGTGCCACACTTAACACAATTTCTAGGGAGTTCATCCACGGCTTGCCGAGTTATGTGCGTTTTACCTTATATGCTAATCTATTCGAGTTTCGTGCGTCGCTGTTGTCTTTCTCTGAAATTTCAGTCCTATCTCGATCGCGTACACGTATGTATACAAGAGAAACTTTTCAAGTGCAGCACTCAAGGATTTTTTTTATCGGGTACGTCGCTGTAGCAATGTTTTTTCATGTTAAGGTGACGAGCAGACTATTATCTTCAAAGGAAATTAAAAGATAGGGAAGAGAGAGCGAAGGAGACACGTATGACATTCCGTATGTTGATTGTATGTACTTGGACGTATCTAAGAAATGGCACTCATATGGAGAGATAAAAACTAGAGAGTTCGAGGTTGGGTCAGCAGAATGAATCGCGAGGATGAAAACGGTCGTTGTCATCGCCGAACGGTTTCTTAATGGTGGCTAAGGAGCAAGTCAACTTCGAAACAGCCCTCAGGCTGCACAGAGTACCAACTTGGAAAAATAATTTCAAAGGCAGTAACAATACCAGCCGTCGGGTTTCTCCACGAACTAACCAAGGAATAACATGTGTACGCGGATGTGATGCTCTGTGAAAAGGGATGGTGGTGGAGGGGTGGGGACGGGGGGGGGTTATTTTGTCTTGCATTCCAAGAGACATCGGCACACGAAGGATTGTCGTGCCCCGCCGCGACGCTAATGACGATATACTTATAAAAGACTCTTGGTAAGAGTGGCTTTGTCCTCCAAGGACGTCCCGACGGTACAGGGAGGACCGGAGATAAACTTTATGGAAAAACTTAGCTGGTGACTTTTTCTTTTTAAAAAAGAACCAGTCGGCAACTAGCGCGAAGAGACAGAGCGCATTCCGATGCAAGGCTCGGGCAAGGCAAACAAGGATGATCGCGTTCCAGTTTCACCATTGCGTGGATATGTTTCGTTTTGTGTATTTTAAACTTGCTCGTTGCACTCTTCACGCTTTAACGGACACGAGCGTGAAACGTGCGTAGCACTACGCGTGCACAAGCCGTAAACCTAGCGAGCTGTTTAACTGAAATCTTGCTCCCTTTACATGGTTATTTCGGTTAACCGGGGATGCATTTATCCTAGTGAATATGTTGCACTTTCAGCTTGAGTTTATACGTATGTGCGTATATATATATATATATATATATACTAGGCGCCGCGTTTTTTAAACGATGTTTCGGAGGTTAATTTGGGCATGTTTGGGTTTATCTAGGAGATTCATAAGTTTACGTAATTTATCCTGGAAAAGCGATTTTCACGTTAATCCTTTTGAGTACTGTAAGTTCGAGGAAAATGACTCGTTAATACGTTCCTAGCGTTGTAGTCCTGTCTCAGCTGGACCAGTTCTCTCTTTTTTTCTTCTAATTCTAATTTTTTGTAACTCGTACATCGTTTTTATATATGTTTATTATTTTAATATATTTTTATATATTTAATTTTTTTAAATATGAATTTCAAAATTTTTCTCGGGATTCTTTTTCATTCTGAAAACGAATCAAGAATTCATATAGTATCGCAATATTAACGTGACTAATGAATGACATACTTTGAAATGTCAGTATATTCCGGTATTTCAGTTATATTTTTATAACAATAAAAAATGATTACTCTAAAAAGATCCTCCGTTATTTCAAATTGCGTTTCATGCATATCAGGCAAGTGAGGTTCGTCATCATACTCAGTCGAACCTTTCTCCCGAGTGGAAATTATCTTTCGCTGAAATCGTAATCTCGTAAGCCCGAATCGATTCGCGAAACTCAGTCGCGATGATCATCATCAGGATGGATGGATCGAGCTCTAAATAGTACCGGTACATCGGTACAACGGAAGATCGGTGTCGTCGTAAGCATTAACCTTTGAATGTGACGGAACACGAGTCCTGAAGAGGCCAAGTAGGCCCCCCTTCCTAGAGGGTCCAGTCCGCAGCGAAAGAACGAGAGAGAGGAATAGCCCCTACGAGAAACAGAAAGAGAACGAAAGAGAGAGAGAGAGAGAGAGAGAGAGAGAGAGAGAAAGACAGTGCCCTGGTGCACCTGTGCAGGTTGAGAGGTGTTGTGTTTTCACCTGGCAGTTCAAGCTACAAACGCGAGCCAAGAGGTTCTTAGCACGCAGCGCTCTCGTCGCGCGCACGTTTTTCGTGAACTCTTGTCACGCTCCGAAGCACATTCAGTACGTCGCGATTTTTTTCGAGACTGCACGTTAGCCGGAAAGGTCAAAGGCGAAATAATGACAAATGAACGACACCAATTACGCGAATCGTTCAATATACGTGTCAATTAGTTCGTTGATCGAATAACAGAAGAGCTGAAGATTTGCGTGAATGCAAATTATCTTTGATTATTATTATCTCTACACTGGGGAATTTAGTGTTCGGAAAAAAATTCACCTTTTTTTTTAAATTTGTTCGGACGGGTTTTTTGTAAAAAAAATTATTCATTCAATTATTTGGTCTGATTTTACGACGAACCGTCTGACGTAGTTGAAACTTTCCTGAATCTACTGTGTCGATCGTCTCTATCGTGTTTACACAGCTTTGGCCTGCTTCGAGAAACTTTTTTTTCGAAGGAAATCGGAGAACCTCTTCGTAGGTGCGATGTGCCTGTCGTACAATTTGACGGTGTTCCTCAAATATTGACACTAGTCACGTGTTGAAGGCAGAAGACACGCAACGCTGGTGTCGTTCGTCAATTACACGTAGTGACAGAGTTTTTTTTTTCTAACATCGTTGGAAGAAATAAGATCAACACCTTGTCAACATGGATACCGTTTTGGAGAAAATGGGAAAATTGAATCTGGTAATATTATCTGTTATTTTAGAGAAATTGTAAAAGTAACGATCATGCCACTTTAACACGATACTTCACATAGATCCTAATTCGCGATACTTACACGTTTGTTTATTTAAATTTCAACATTGTAAAATAACAGCTACGAACGTCGTTGCAATTTTAAATAAACAGACCTTCATATGTAAGTGGGATTATACGAATGGTCGAAACACCTGGTGCAACCATTGGAAAGATTTATTTAAAAAATGTCGGAAATTATCTATAGCCCGATAACACATTCTTTCATAAACTTTGCATAATACTCCATTGTTAGCTCGGTTACTTGAAGTTATTATTAACTGACCCGAGAATGATTAGCATAAAGCTCAGGTGGTGGTTTGCAAAAAAATTCCGATTGCATTTTGTCCGTTCTAATTACAAGACTGGAATGAGTATGCATATGGATCTTACGTATTTGCTGGTCAAATTGCTGCGAACAATCTTGCGAATTATTAGCATGCAAAATTGCATGCTTGAGTCTGTGCCGCCCCTCGCTGAGGTTCGAAGACAGATGCGAAATAGGTCGTATGAAAAGAAAATTTTCTAAGCGTTATTAAAGGTGCGTTAGAAAATTACGAAGTATGCAAAAATTCCCACTGGCGCTCATCCACGTCTAATTATAGATTGCATAAAAAAAATGGTAGGACGTTAAACCAATTTAAAGAATCATGTACGAGGAAGCGTGAATCTTGCTGTATCCAGTGGAACTCCTCGCGCACTTGTGTGGTCTAGTACCGGTACGCTTCGTACGCGAAACAAATTGTTCTTCGCAATTATTCCGATTCATCTGCATAATTATCGTAACGCTACGTGGCGCGCGCACGCAGACACAAAGACGCGCGTCTACTAAGAATCGCGTAATAATACATAGAGAATAAAAAATAACGAAATTATTCGTTCGTGGGACTCTCACCGAAGATATTCGAAAAGTGAAACTACATACGCCATTGTGCTCTTTCGGCCAGGAATAATGTTTTGCTGCGCAACACCTTCCAAATTTCACTGCTTCATTGTTCCGGAAAACTCTTGGCTACGGTATCTGTATCAATGTCAATGTTACATTTTTTGCTGCTAAATTTCATGAAAATATTCAGCGGATTTTATTAATGAATTCGAAAGTGAACTGATCTCTAAAGCGTTTTTTTGCGATAGAATGACAATCTGCAAAAATCCGCAGGATTGGTGATGCTTTAATCACCACTCAATGTCGACATGGTTACAATAGATACGAATCGCGTCCACCGTTTTGAACCGTAGAACGAACTGTTAGGCTTTTAGGTCTTTTTAGACTTGCCAAATAGCGCCTGAAGTTTGTCGTGTGATTAACGGCGAAAATTAACAATTGCTTAACTGCTATCAAGATCGTAACCGTGCTAGATACGTGCAACCGATCCCGTTCGAATTCGTGGCACAGCCGTCGTGCATTTTGAAATCATATTTGGCTCGTATGGATATTCGGTATGCCACGCATTGAAAGTCCACACGTGCCTCGGGCTATGGACCGGACTCTGGCTTCTTTACACTAAGGATAATCGATCTCTGTTGCACTTTCGATAAAGTCTATCTGTGTCAGTCGCTTTCCCGACAGTGTAGTCAAGCCTTGGAGAAAATGTACTCGCCACTTTTTTACCGGACAGATCGTATATCCATGAGGAAGTGATCACGAGCACTACGGAATGCCATGCAAAATCGAATGTCGATAAAAATTGCGTATATGCCTGCGTGCTGATTCTAGTCGAATACAATAATATTCTGATGTAGAATTTTGTTAATTTTATTACTTTCGCACCTAAGAGATCTACGAGCATAATTATTGTTTTTATTTTCAAATTTTTTCCCGGAAGAGATCTTGAGCAAGATCTTGATGGATTATGATGAAAGATGGTTAGTGCAATATATGTATACTCGTTAATGACTGTAACGGGTGTCTCAAGTATTTTCAAATTCATTCTCAATTGTAAACTCTAGTCCGTTTAATCTTTATGTATCGCTAGGTATTTCATTGTATTATACAGTTTATTTAACATTTTAAGAATTTTTTTGGTTTTCAATTACACGTTAATTGCGGCAATTCTATAGTAGAGGTAAAGTTATGCTGTATGTTTAACGTGTTAATCTTAATCTAAAGTTAATCGAAGATAATGTTATTTTATTTGTTTTAACTAATAGTGATTGCTGCAAGTCAAGCGTGTAGGAGGAAAGTGTAGGGAAGTAGTATAAAATTGCTATGTCGGTCAAGCGAAAAACAGGAGCAACAAGAAAGACGAAAGTTCAACAACTTTTAAGGCTGTTCGAATAAAGTGAACTCGTTAGGTGAGCCGAGGAAATCACGGGAAATGCAATTGCAAGTTCCAAACAACTAGTTCGCGTAATAGAAACCTGGTTTCAAGTTTTACTCTAATGATGTCACAAACAGAAGATATATATATATACACATATACTTTGCGATAAGTGCTTTCATATAATTAAAATTTTTTTCAGAACGATAAGAATAGACTTGAACAATAAATCATGCCGTGTTCTCCTTCATTGGTTAAATTGTTGTGTCTTTAAAAATAAAATAAAATTGAAAGTCCACTTTAACTAGTCAAGTAAAATGCGTTCGTCTGGAATTCATGCTTTATATTGATATTTAAAACCATGACGCGACTCACTCATTGTGAATCCTCAAACGGACAAGATGTTTTGTAAAGGTTCGCGTCATGATTCTTAACGATATCCTTAAATTGAATCATTCGACGATATCGAAGAGATTTCAGATTCTTAAGATCAGAGGGAATATTTTTTGAAAGATTAACCCCCTCTATGGGCCTGTGTAACTTTCAAGTCACATACTAAAATATCAATATTTCAATAATTTATTTATAGGTTTATATTTGTTGATTTCACGTAACATACATTTTTTATAGCCATAAAAAAAAATTCGGCCCATAGAGGGTTAAATAAAACGTTTTTTTTTTCGTTTCAGAGGATTCCAACTTGTCCCGTAAAAAGTCCACAACCCTTGAAGGAGTTTGTAGGTCGCTGCCAAGCTATGCCGTCCCGTGTTAAAAAATCGTTTTGCGGCTGCCTCCAGGTGAGTGTCAAAGAAAGTGAAAAAAGAGTCAACTAATTATTTAAAAAATCTCATAAATAACATATAATGAAAACGGAGTCCTCGTTTGTTTTGAGAGACAGATAAGTTATTTTAGCTCGAAGTATATATTTCTTTCGAGTCAAAATATCAAGTATACGTCACAGATATACATATATTATGCCCTCATATAAATTCTGAGATGCTTCTGGTGATCTTGAAAAATGATTAGAATTGAGAGTACGATACCGATGTAGACAGCTGGTATGTCCGGGTGACGATGACGCCACGGAAAATTATTATGCCGAGTACACACCCAGGAGTACAGGGAATTTTCAACTTCCTTATGCGAACTCAAGCGACACTTTCGATGCAGGTTCAACCTACGTGCCTTCCAGGACACAATTTGTGGATTAATTACCATTAATAACTCAAGCATTCGGCTATCGTAATTCAAATCTTATTCAAGTATCAAAATGGGAGTAGCAAGTAGCATATTTTTTCATGAATGTTTTGATCAAGATACCTGTCACGCTATCAAGAACAAGCAAACATGACCACGAGGTGGCATTGCAAAACTGTAACAGTAATTACTGTACATTCTTTAGAAATCAATCTCATGTCGATTTATTGGAGCACGTGCAATTAATGAACATGACGTAAGTTCAGGGACGATTGTTTTTATTATTTCATAAGATTATTCGAGTCACGAATGGTCTTACCGGTAGAATCGATATTTTGAATATGACGTGTAGATATATAAATATATATATATTCATATATCACTGTCCCGTGAAACATAGGTATTGCCACCTTGATTCCTATGTAGGTACAAGTACAAACACTATATGCGGCCTTTTGAAAAATCTTAATCGAGCGACCTCTTCCCAGAAACACTGGTATGATAAATAATTCAAGGTCCGGCTTGAAAAATCAAATATTCAGCGCGCAGAAGGCTGAAGTTGCATCGAAGAGGCCTTGCAATGTCACGGGGACTTGCTCAGCACGTCGCGCGTCGGACTTTCTGTCTGTCCGTCTGTCTGGCGGTCCGAAACGGCGATCTTCGGGGTCTTTGACATGACGACCGCGAAAGGTACATGTTTCGGTCCTCGAAACAAGAAAATTGCAAGATATCCTTCGAAAATGTAAGAATTTCCAGTCCAGTCGTCCTTGACGCAGGATCTTGGCTCCGGATGAGATTCCTTTATCCTGTCCGACCCTGATCCTCGGCGAGCGTTGGGTGTGACCACCGTGGAAATATTGCCTGTAGTATCCAACTGAAGGGCAACTAATCTTCCCAGCAACTTTCCCAGCACATGAGGCATTTCCAAGTAGCGATCGCCACTCTGCGATCGGAACGACGATGTTTTTACTGGTTTCATGGACATTGGTCGTTATAGTGTTTGCGACATGATTTAACTCGGCTGTTTCTTCTGTAGTTGGACTACACCATTACATTCTTGCACGTACTGCCTGTATGGACGCTTCTGAAGAATATTCAAAAATAGATAGGTAGGTTTTGAAGACATGCAGCTAGGTATAATCCAGTGGTATGTGTACGATTATTGTGGAAAAAAAAGCACGGCTGGCATTCCACCAGAGAATGACCCCGGTGTGTACCAATCGTCGAGGATGATGTTTGCAGGCAATAAATCGACGTGGTGCGCGAATAGGGAATTTCCTAGTCACGTGTGAAAGTACCTTAGGAATCCAGTGCCCAAGCCGGTCCTCTGACCTTTGCTGTTGGTTATTGCCTTATTGCTTGGCCGAGTAGACATCAGCGTCTTCCTTTCAGACTCACCGATTTTACTATTTTCTCGCATAGTAGCATATTCTCACTCTGCAGCAGACATTTTGTACCAGATTGGTCACTGGAAATAGGTAAAATCACGAATCAAAGTGGATATTTATTATATGCGATTTAATAAGAGGGACGTGACTCGGCCTTTTTTTATACCATGGATTTTCAAAATAGAGTATTCAAATATCCGATTGGAAATGAAGACGATCGTAATTAAAAATATATTACAAATTAATTTGTTTATTTTTCTTGCACGCTAATCTATTTATAGATAACTTTCCGCGTTTTTCAATGATAATTAGCATTTTGGATAGTAATTTTATCATTAGTATGATTTACAATTGAAAAGTGAG
Source organism: Hartigia nigra (assembly GCA_031001745.1). Classification (NCBI taxonomy): domain Eukaryota; kingdom Metazoa; phylum Arthropoda; class Insecta; order Hymenoptera; family Cephidae; genus Hartigia; species Hartigia nigra. The sequence goes on from JARPRG010000013.1 coordinate 463,920, forward strand.
AAACTCTGTCATCTGTAATGATTTATGAAATTGAAATAATCTTTAAGTATTTTTTATACTGTGTACAGTTTTCGAATTAGGTTTCAATATTGTGTTGGAAAAAATTCAAAAGTCGAGTAACGTGTTACACATTAAAAAAAAAAGCAGAATATATATATCTAGACAAAACACAGGCAAAAATAGACATACCCAATATCTAGGCAACTCGAACGCAACAGCTGAAGTTAAGCCGTCCATTTGATTTCTATGGCAAAGCCAGTTTCAGGCGGTGCAATTGTGCTGCATGCCTAGCGCTCTATATGTAGGCATTATCATAACATCTTTTAGCAAGAAATAATTCGACAGTGCTTTCTGAAAGAATTACAAACAAATTTATCCGACATTTGCTTAATGCTTAACCTGTACCGTGCTGACTGAAGAACATGTATACATTTATTTTTATGTAATATTGACTTCATGGCAAGGATTAAGGATTAATATAGATCGTGAGAAGGTGGTGCATTTTTTTTTAGACTTTGGATATTAGAATATGACAGAAACTGTGAAACTTTGGATAACTATCTTTTTGCTGCTTCGGAACAGCAATTCCATCAACGACCATGCGTATTGCTGCGGCTAGATAAATATATGAAATTCTTCGACTATGTTTTTGAGCGTAGTACTAGTAAGGATAGTCTTCACCTTCGTGCAATAAGTTTTCTTGATGCGAAACATTATTTCTACTGTAATTCATGTTCTTTGCGATCTTGATAAAAAAATGTAAATTCATTTTCATGTTAAACAATCTATTTGGGGTATTACAGAGTAACTGCATTCCGCAAACTGTTTTCTTAGAGCCCTCAAGGTTGTTGCACGTGTTTTTTGCGGTGGATCGTTGAAAAGAAAATACTACTCTGTGTATTCTGTATACAATATAGCGAAACCGTGAGAAAGTTCTGTTTATAGAAATTTGTTTTTATATTGTACCAGCAACTTATCTGTGAATGGAATTATTTGGTGCATTTTATTGTTATGTTGTATTTTTTGGTTTTAACGTTTGTTCGATTGGATTACGTACACAAACGTTTATTGTACTTTGATGAGGTTTATTTTTATGCGACAATGACATTGTCATGTACCATTTGATTTTCTTGTACTTGACACCTAACGAATAAATATATTGTAACTTTTTCTATGGGACAATTACGTCGTTGTACATTACTGTGTATTACAATGCTTAGAATTAACATTATTATTTACTGGCTGTTAAAATGTTCCTCTATTATTTGAGGATGAAGTTGCGCAACGTAATATCACGCTTTAATACGTCGAACGTGCCAGGCATGGGTCACTTTCCTGATCTATCCTAAAGTCATTGTTAATAACAGACATTCAATTGAAAACTGCAGAAATTGTAAAAAATAAATTACTATGTTAAAAGTACGTTTCTTCCTTTCTTTTTGCACGTTATCGTTACGAAACAATATTAATGTACGAGAAGTAGTCGATAATAATGAAAAATATGTAATATTTCTCATAACTACATTTTCATACTGTACGACAAAAAAAAAATAACTTGTGGTCAAACGAAATCATATTGTGAATTGACTTTGGGAAATTGTAAACGCTGTACCCCAATTAGCATTTCGGGTTAATTGTTTTCTTTCTTTTTTCGGAAATAATAAAATATTAAAAATATGGAGACATGTCTATTGATTAAAAGCATAACAGTATATTATATAAAGGTACATTGAAACGAATTCTTTAATTTGTATATTTTTAGCTATTGACTTAGCACGGAGGGTATGACAAAATTTAAATCTTCCGCTTCTCAATTTATTGTTATTCGAGAGTAATCCTTCGACTTTCAACGCTCTTCGACCACGAGAAAATATATATTACGCATGATTATGAAAGCCATAAAGTTACATCGGAAACTGATTTTATAAGGTTTACAGGTATAATTTTAATATCTTTTTAAGCGCGGAACTGTTCCAATTCTGAGTAACATAAAAAGTAATAGCGTTACTGACATTGATTTGTTCGTTAAGGCATTAAATTTCAATCGGCACTTCCGTATCCTGACAAGTGTTTAACGAGCAAATACGTATTTTGGGTATTTACGAACAAACGTGAACAAAGCCAATAACTCTCTGTTAGATCAACACCTACAGCATTCTCAAGGTTCTAGAGAGGCAATTGAACCCCTCCAGCTATTTGAGTGTTCGCTTTGGCTTTAAACGAGACTGTAAAGTTATTCCTGATTGGTTGACGAGCCTTCGATCGTTTTACAGGATGATGAACCACCGGAAATCACATATTGCGTGGTGGAGCACACGGGCACACTCACGCTTCAAGCAATGACTCCAACTCTGCCAATGCCTGCCGAAGAGGAGCTCAATAAAATGTTTCTGGAACTCGTCGACGAGCTCGACCTCACTCAGACTAATAGACAGGCGGTATTGGCACTTCCTGCTAATAAGAAATGGCAGATATATTGCTCGCGAAAAGGCAATGGCACCCTGGAGAACGGGGGACTCAGGACGACAGACCTAAGTGGGGATCCGGAGGATTATATTAATAGACTTAAAACGATTGCAAGCGTGAGTTTTTCAGGATTGTATATATTTGTCAAATAATTCTATTTCTAGGATTTATCTGTTAGTTTTATGAATTCCAAATGTTTTAGTCACCGTTTCCCGAAGAGAGCGAGGAGATCTCGAATCAGATGCGACAAGTGGAAGCTCTAAAGACTGCCCTCAGGACACAGCCTCACAGCTTTGTTCTTAGATTTATCGAGCTTGATGGACTCAATGGACTTTTACAAGTTCTGGGCACTATGGATGCGGATGCAGGCAATAGCAATCTTCATACGAGTGTAATAGGGTGCTTGAAAGCTCTTATGAATAATTCGGTAGGTTTTACGACGTGATAATGTGTAAACATTGACATAATGGTAATCGAATGATTTACTTATGCAATGAATTCATTGGTATTGTAAATTATTCTCAAGGCTTGTTTGTTTTTTATTATAGAATGGCAGAGCACATGTATTGGCTCATCCGACAGCAATAAACACTATTTCTCAGTCGCTGGCGACTGAAAATATTAAAACAAAAATTTCGGTCTTGGAAATCCTTGGCGCGGTCTGTCTCGTTCCTGGAGGACATCGAAAGGTCCTAGAAGCCATGTTACATTTTCAACAATATCATTCCGAGAGGACGCGTTTCCAAAGCATTATAAATGACTTAGATAAGAATTTTGGGATCTATAAGGATAATTTATCTTTGAAGACTGCCATTATGTCCTTTATCAATGCCGTTTTAAATTATGGACCGGGTCAAGTCACGTTGGAGTTCAGACTGCATTTAAGATATGAACTCCTGATGCTTGGAATTCAACCTATTATTGAGAAGCTAAGAAAATATGAAAACGAAACGCTAGACAGACATTTGGACTTTTTCGAAATGGTACGGAACGAGGACGAAAAGGAATTGGCTAGAAAGTTCGAAAAGGAACACGTCGACACAAAAAGCGCAACAGCCATGTTTGATCTTTTGAGACGAAAACTTAGTCATACCGCAGCATATCCACATCTTCTTAGTTTGCTCGAGCATTGTATCTTGTTACCATGTGAGTAATGCATTTTTCTTATTCCATTTCAATATTCTATTATTTGTTACTTCAAATTATTATGCTTGCAATAATAGATTCATCGTATTATCAATATTTGATGAAACTGCTGAATTCCATTTCTTGTGAATCTAGTTAATATAAGATGGGTTTCAGTATCAGAATTGATGGTTACTATTTCTGTTGTTTGATAGAACAAGAATTATTTTGATGCTTAATATATCATATTATCTAGAACGGGTAATCTAAGAGCAATGTGTTTCTCCTTGTTTTTTAATTCTTTTCTTTGGATCAAGATCCTTGAAGTGTAACGGAATCATCTTTATATGTACTACATTGTAATTTCAGTGGATTACGGTTCGCATCCGCAGCACTGGTTGCTCTTCGATAGGATCGTTCAACAAATCGTCCTGCAATCGGAAGGCAACGATGCGGGAACCACGAGGAATCCCGACGTAGCTCCGATCGAGATAAATGTAAAAGAGATTGTTCATTTATTGGCTAAAGAAGAGGAACTGGTGGCAGCCAGAAAAAAAGCCGAAGAGCTAGAAAGAGAGAATTCCGACATGTCCTCTAGATTGGCTAAGAAGGAGCAGGATCTTGACCTCAGGACGCAGGAGAAAGTAAATTTTTTTATTTTAAAATCAAATTTTATGCATCGATAATTGTAATAGAAAGTTGTATTTATGAGCTGCAATATAAGCTATATGTTGATCCAAACTTTTAAGTTTGGATGATCAAACGATTAGTCATTTTTTGTTTTATATAATTAAATACACGTAATGAATTGTATCTTGGAGAGAGCCGTCGATTTACATTATGTAGCTGATTTTAAGTATTATTAAGAAAAATATGCTGTCTTTACAGGAAGACATGGAGGCTAGTCTAGCCAGAGCAAAAGAAAGACTGGAGAAGGAAATATCAATGCATATAGAAACGAAACAGAGAATTTCGGAGCTGCAGGACAGTATGGAAGCTCTGTCTCGTCAGGTAAACAACGAAAAATCCGAAAGGAAGCGACTGGAGCAGTTGGTCGCTTCCGGAAGTCTTCCAGACGATGCAAAAGCTACGATTAAAATAGTCGAGGATGAAGTCGTCGAAAAAGTCGAGGCTAAACCTACTCCTCCACCTCCACCACCGCCACCTCTGGCACCTCCACCACCTCCCAGTTTAATGCCAGCAGCACCACCTCCCATGAAGGTACACTTACTTCTTTTCAGTTGAAGTTGATTTACAAATCAAAATTGTTAACCAAAAGTATACATGTATTTTTCGATCAGTATTGAATTTCAATACTAATAAGAGTATAAATGAAAATAGTTCAACTGTCATCAATGTTTAAGAAATGTTCAAACTTTTTTGCAGATGGAAATTGTTAAGAATGTTCCTCAGCCAAGTAACCCTCTAAAATCATTCAACTGGTCTAAGATTCCTGAACAAAAGTTGCAAGGAACGATTTGGTCAGAGTTGGATGATACTAAGCTGTACAATGTGATGGATCTCGAGTCGATCGACAAGATCTTCTGTGCTTACCAAAAGAATGGCGTGTCTGCCGAAGGTTCCATAGAGGATCTTCGTAATCTAGGCAAGAGCAAGAAGACTATGTCAGTGATAGATTCAAGAAGAGCACAAAATTGCACTATTCTGCTATCAAAATTAAAAATGTCCGACAATGAGATCACGAGAGCAATTTTATCAATGGACCAACAAAATATACTTCATATTGATATGGTCGAGCAACTTCTGAAATACATTCCATCCTCGGAAGAGGCTGCTCTTCTGGATATGCATCAAAAAGATCTTCAAAGTAGAGCCGACTGTTTCCTTTATCAAATATCAAAGTAGGTTTTATGTTAAAGATATTCTATTTCAATTCTCTATCTTGAGAATATTATATTAAGAGCAATTGTTCCAATGAATCAACAGGGTACCTCATTACGAGCAAAGGTTGAGGTCTTTGCACTACAAGAAGAAATTTGCCGCTAGCATTGCGGAACTCACGCCAAGGATGAGGGCAGTTCTCGAAGCAAGTCGACAGGTGGCCAGATCTCGAAGACTCCGGAAGCTTCTGGAACTGGTTCTGGCACTTGGGAATTACGTGAACCGTGGCAACGCTCGTGGCAATGCCTGCGGCTTCAGATTGGCTTCCTTGAATCGACTTGTTGATACCAAATCGTCCTGTTCAAAAGGCACTACACTTCTGCATTATTTAGTTCAGATTTTGGAAACGAGATTTAGAGAAGTCTTGGATATTGAAGAGGATATGCCCCACGTGAGAACCGCTGCAAGAGTCAGTATGGCTGATCTACAAAAGGAGGTTGCCAACCTTAAGAATGGTTTACAAGATGTTCAGAGAGAGATTGGTAGGAATTCCTTGGTATAATTGCATCAATTTTTTTTTTCTATCAAAACTTATTGGTAATCATTTCTATTTGATTTTTGATAACTTTAGAATTTCATCGAGGTCAATCTCAGGTGCTTCAGGGTGATATGTTTTTACCTGCTATGAGAGACTTCCAGGCACAAGCTACGTGCAGATTGGCAGAGGCTGAGGATCTCTTCCAAGATATGAAGACAAGGGTAAATTGATAACTCTTTTTTGTATCGGTAATTACAGTATTACCTCGATAAACCGTTTTGTTTAATGGTTCTGAATCTAATGGCTCTCTTCTTGCCTCGTTGCTCGCGTTGCAGTTCGACAGAGCAGTTCGACTTTTCGGTGAAGATTCTGCTGGAGTCCAGCCGGACGAGTTTTTCGGTATTTTTGAAAATTTCTTGCAAGCTCTTGCAGAAGCACGACAGGATGTCGAAAATATGAGGAGGAAAATTGAAGAAGAGGAACGTAGAGCTAAGCAGGAACAAGAGGTTAGTTCTTTTTTAATATAACCTGATTGTAATTTTCTACATATCAATTATTTTTATCGTATAAAACATTGTTAGGTATTACGGTTCTTGATTCAAGTTGATCTATTCCGATCAAACTCGCGTATTGTTTTTTTTGGTTTAATTAAAAGTTTAATAGTTGGATTTACTTTAGCAATATATCAAATTTGAACATTAATCCTAATATGCTAAATAATATAATCTCATTACAGTTGAGGAAGAGAACCATGGAAAGAAAGAATTCACGCGAAGGTATTCTGAACAGCATTTCCTTGGGCAAGAAAAATGAAACCAACGGTAACGGTCAGAGCGATAATAAAGGCGAGTTCGACGACCTGATTTCGGCGCTGCGTACCGGCGATGTCTTTGGTGAGGATATCGCGAAATTTAAAAGATCGAAACGCAGACCGGTAACGCCAAGTGGCCAGGAATCTCGTAGACACAGCGCCCACAGGGAAGACTCTAGAGAAAGACACTAAAGATTTTCATTATTCGATTATCACAGGAAACCCGCTGTGCTGGAGACGTTTTGCAAAATGTTTAATATCGCGCCTCTAAAAAAAAAGAAAAAGTATCGTTTCTCGTTCTTTCTTTGGCCGTTGCATTCAACAAAAAATGATGCTGCATAGCGGAACTAGTAGGATCCTAAGTTTCTCCAAATCTAGGAGATTTTTGAGTGCCAAGATACGAAGAATCTACCAAGTGTTTTTACAGAGATGAAAGATGCTGTAAATTTCAACGTCGATCAATTTCATCTCTGGAAAACTTTTTAAAGCATCGCTTCAAGTATATTCAATTTCCGTACCTCATTTTCAATTCACGAAAATTTCTGGTTCGAGTGAAACACAAAATTTTTAAGCGTGTCACGAAACGTGGTTAGCCAATAGAATGGTACAGGGAAAGAGAACTTCTTGTAGAAGATTCTCAAAATTTCAAAATGAATATTCAAGCGAGTATAAATAAACTTAACAGATAAGTGCATTCGTTAACTCCATTACTATCGAAAGCAATTCTAGCCAGACAGATAGTATACGTGATACTTTACGTTGTACATATAGTAGTCATTATATAATTTTTGTTGTGTCGTTACTTACGCGTTAAGACAGTCATTTCATTTAAGAAGTAACCAATGTTATGAAAATGTCGATGGAAATACTTCAAACATAGAGTATATGGACAAATGAACGACAGGAATAATCGGACCAAGAAAGGTTTAATAAGGAATTCTATTTGAATAGGGAACATGAACTAAGATTTAATTAGTACACATTGATTGGCAAGATTTTTTAAAATAATTAACTAAAATGTCGAAGGCCTATACGTAGCTATATGCTACAATTACAACGGACAAGTCTGATCATTTATTTTCCAGGAGATAATTAAATGAGGAAAAAATGATAAGAATGGAAATCAGTGACGGAATAAACTTTGACCTCCTGCAGCCTCGAGTTTACAACTCCCTCTAATATCTTTGTCTCTAAACGTTTATGCGTAGGCAGCGAAGGAACATTAGTGAGACCGCTGTAAAGGAGTCAATGTTTTCTAAGCTTTTGTACTTTTGTAAATATCCAATATCGATGTCCCCTTCTTAACGTAGAGGAAGAACCTTATAAAAAATTAATGTCCGATTAATATATTGCTATATTATTAATATCATATGTATTAATATATAAAGAAATATATATCACATAAAAATAGATTCCCATATATCCATTGATCTAGTTTTACATTATTTTTAATTTGCAGATTAATTAAGGGATTTTTAAACATCACTTTATGGCTTTATGATTAGAGTCATTGATAAAGATACCAGAAAGCGCAAAGCACACAAGTTATTCATGAGCATTGTACCACATGAAGATCTTTCTATCATTGATTCCAAATGGATGAGCTAATTTTAGTTGGAGCAATAGTCATGAATAACCTGTGCTATAATATATGAATACGGTAGGCTGTCATGTTTACCGAATTTATTATTACCAAAAGGTGTGTGTATGTGTATATATATATATATATATATATATATATATATCACCAATCATAAATTGGTGAACATGAAAACCTACTATAAGTACGTCTCAAACGGTACGACAGAATAAGCAAAGAAATTATAAAAGCCTTTCGTCGGTACAGTAGATCCCGAGTTACCGACCTACCGCCACGTTACGACAGCAATTGAAAAGGAAGTATGAGTTCCCTCACAGATGGCGCCAGGATGTCAAAAATGTTGATCCCGTCATTATAAAAAGAAATGTTTAACAAATGAATTATTTCTAGATATTAAATCACACAACGTGTAGTTCTTCATTTTTAATTGTAAAATAAAAAAAATGTTGAAAACTTTTTTACACATTTTTAATGATTCATTCACGAAGATTACTTGTTACAAGGTAGATATGGAGGGAGAGAAAGATAGTCATAAAGAAATACAAATTTTAAATACAATGATCGAAATATTAAATTTTTTAAACGAATTAATTGAATCTTGTTCATCGAGATTTGTTACCTTTATCAACGATCTCTCTATTCTGCTCGAAATCATAAAAAAAAAATTACTCGAATATTATATTGTAAATATCGAAAGGGGAGTAGAAGAAGGTAAACAAAATTCGTACATAAGTGTTTGTTCAGAAACTTTATTTTTTACGTACACTAGCCGACAACTATGCATGCGTTTTGGGAAGCTCGGACGTATGTAATTTTCACGAGATCCGAACAGTCCGCAAGTATCTTCACAATAACAGCGGTTTCTTTGAATTATTTGTTTTTTTTTTTTTTTTTTTTCTGGAGAACATATGGTTACTTTTTTCCGTAATTGATTTTTAAATTATACTGCGTTACATTACGTGTATAATCTAGAGTCCGTTCGCGTTAAAACGGTCGAATTCTCAAGTTAGCTGCCGTCATCGACGATTTCGTCAGCGATTAACTAATTCGTCACGTTCGAAGGATCATCGAGTTACTTTTAAGCTCCATTACTGACTGCACCAAAGCATCGTCATCACAATCACTTTTTCGCGCCAAATGAAACACTCCGTTGCATCCGTCGTGTCCGTCACGAGCAACGTTATAATAATTAGTCTACACCGTGTGTCCAGATAATTTATACAAATTCATCCGACTTAACGCGAAGTGACTACATATACGTATATATATTTATATATTTATATATTTATATACAGTGGACCGAAGGGACAGGGAGCTCCAAGATTTTCTGATGAATCTTATCGAAATCCAAGAGCACCATGACTCCGTGAGCCACTCGATTATTAATTAATAAAGTATAATGCCTTACGTTCGAAAACTTATATCGATATATTGCACATTTGACAACAGTTACGTCTTTTAAGTACTTAGGTATAGGAAGTGTTCGCTAAGATTTCTCTCCAAGTTTTCATCATGCTTACCAACACCCTGTCCTTCTCCTTCACAATTTTTCATCCCTTTTTTCCCCCATTTCCTATAATATTTTTTTCTTCTCTCTTCCTTCTTGCACACGTGACGCTCAGCCGTTCACACGTACATACGCACAGAACAAACATACCTTCTTAAATACACTTTCTCATTCTATCCTCTTCCGTTCCGTCTCTGATTCTTAGAATGCAACACGTTATATATATATTCATTTCACTTATAGCATTCTCGCGCAATGGGCTCTCTTAATATATCTCTTGAGAAATTCGATAAAGTCACTAGGTCCTTTCGAATCGATTCGATGTGTGTCTCGTCACTAAGTATAGCATTCGTTGCGACTGGTTATCCATTGTCAAGTCTGAAGGCGGTCTTCGTTATTTCGTTATTTCCGTTTTATAACAGTCCGGCACAATGGCCCGTTCACCAGCGAAGCGATCTAACATCTAATTGTAAGTAGGTCGTTGCTTTTTTTTATTTCTCGTCTTAATCGTATGTAATCGTTTTATCTTCTGTCGTTGCGTTAACGCTTTTGCACGCTGTGTGATGCATATATTCTTTTACCTGTTTTGTTGTACGTACGCAAACACACGGTTTGCCCCTTACGCTTTCTAAGTACAGTGAAAATTATACATGCTTCATCCGCCTCTACGGATTCGAGACTCTTGACCTTAAACGATGAACATTTTTAAATCCGCAGCCATTTTAGTGTGATTCTACGGTATTTGACTGTTTGAAGAACGAAAAAAATAAACAAAAGAATACTATCACCGATTCGTTTATTATCGATTAGGACCTTATGAACAGAGGCCTTCTTTCGTTGATCGGGATTATTCGCTTAGGTACAATGTTGGTTCGCAGTTTGATTCGTTCTTTTTTTTTAACGGTTTTAACGTATTTTAACACGTCGCTTGTGCGTACAATAAGCGACGTAAATTAGAAGTTGAAGTTTCGTTGAAATATTTCGATTCGTTTAACGTGTATTGTTGAGACACGAGGAGTTGACGCTGCCGTCGTGGACATCTTGTAGGTCTAGAAGGGATATAGATACCCGTTCCAATTCGATCGATGGATCGATCGAGAAATAGAACGATGCGATTATTTGAATTTTTTTAAATTTTTGTCGCTTAATTTTAGCGTTGAAGTAAAATGCCCTTTTGCAAAGATTAGGTCGCTCGTGAATTATTTTAGGTACAATTAGGATTTTTGTTATTTTTATAAAAAATCTCATATTTAGTCGATCTTTTTTAGTTTTATGGAATCCATAAAGTCTCTACGCTTCTGTCCTATTTCTTCACGTTTGCCATAATCGAGGAGAGAGGAAGCTTTTAAAATATCGACGATCCGTCGCATTTTTCTTGCGATCAATAGAACGTCGATCTCTTCCGTCTTGCCGATGAGAGCGATCACGAATAATTGAAATATCCTTGTCACAGGAAGTGCCCTCTGATACCACTTATAAAATGGTAACCTCGGTGATCATCGCAATTCTGATTCGTCGAGTGATGGATATTGGCGAAGAAAAAAAAAAGCTCGGAGCCTTTTTTCGTCATCCATGAAGATTCGGATTAAACTGAAGCGTGGAGCGTGCTAGTCTGCGGTGCTGGCGGATATGACGTACTTCCGGGTCCAGCGGAGGGTTGCAAGCTCAGTTGCAGCTGATGCTGCTGAGCTTTCGCCCTGAGACACGCAATACTCTCGTTTCTGAGTTGTTCGGTGTCCTGGACGCCTGTGGGAATAAAAATGCTTTTGCTTTAAACTTCTGGATGCAATCAGTCAGGGAGACGAGGTTGAATAAAGGATGGATAGAGAAAAAAAGAAAAGATGCATAGGGAAAGAGAGAAACGGACAAAGAAAAAGAATAAATGAAAAGATGGTAGGGTCCAGGCAAATCGAAAATCGAAGGTTTACTACTTGCCTGTGGAGGAGGATGGGCCCATGCCGTCTTGGCTTTCTTGTCCACTTTCAGAGCTGGCTGGTCCTCCCTGATGGTGATTGTGGTGAGGGCTGCTTCCGCTTCCGGTATGGTCATTTCCACTATCCTCACCGCCCGACTTGAGATGCTCCGCCGCCTCGATCGACTTTCGGTGCATCCCTACGGGCCCACAGTCAATCAGTTCTTGATTATTTTCGAAATCTTGGCTAAAGCTGCTTGTCTTAGACGATTGCGCTGATAGAGATGGACAGAAAAAGTTTCAAGATTTTCCAGAGGTTAGATTTGTCTTCTTCCTTACTTTACAGGGGTGGCGCGAGCCGAAAACGTATGACCAGAAATAACAAAAGTATCAATTACAGTATGAATTAATTTTTTAAAGTTTCTTCAAATTTCATGTTTTCGGCCTAATTGAGACGATTTATTTCATTATTGAAATTCTATTGTCACTGTGACAAATATTTGTTAATAACTATTAAGATTTCTTGCTTTGAGTCCCGGACACAAAACAATTGAATAGAAATGCGCAGCAGACAAACAGACGTTCCTATCCTTCTCATAATCAACGTTCGAAGTGAATTTTTATACGTTGAAGACGTACACGGTGCAGACATTACACATATTGCGTTCTGCCAATGTACGATGTTTCTAAAGCTAAAAGATTAACGAAAAAGGCTTACCGAGTAACCAAGGTGCGACAGATTCATTTTCCTTGGCACTTTTCAAAATGGTCTCCGGAAGCGGCAGAGAATGCCGCACCATGGCACCGTAGAGTCCATATTCCGCCATTATGGTACTTCTGCCCCAGCATTTTTCCGTTTTGCGCCATTTTGCTCTTCGATTTTGGAACCACACCTGTAACAAGCGAAACAGTCCACGGTGGAACAACTGAATTCGCAAAATGGCGTACACCCCACGTATAATTGTCCCATGCGCCGGCCAACCATTTTTACCCTATCTATCCAATTATCGAGAACACGTACAAGGGCGGTGCACCCTCCTGGTTCCTTAACTAGGACGATGTCCCCATCTTTTGGGGTTGTTATCCTATTTTTCACGGGTTAACATCCCATTAGCCTACTTGTTAACGATTCCAAGGATCGGACCACCTACGGCTCAGTCGCGTGCTACGTTCTGGCGTTGCAGTTTCGACTTTAACGAACCGAATTTTTTAATGAGAAAATCTTGCATCTCTTAAACGCAAAGGGAAATTATCACCGTTATCGCAAAGAGTTACGTCATATATTTTAATAATTTTACGCCTACATCTTTCGATTACATAAATTTAATCGTGTCTAAGAGTCTGAATGGCAGTGGTTTGAAAAAAAATGGTATTTTCGGAGTAAGAATTCTGATAAAAGAAAATGAAAATAGAAGTAAAGAATAAGGGAAAACATCTAGTGCGGCAGATATTGTAATTATAAGAGATTGAGAATAATTCATGTATTATTGAATCATTTCGAAATTTGTCTAGTCCTTATTTGATATGCTGTACGTGACTCGCAAAAACGATATTTAAAAGCGAAACATGCATGATTGTCACGCGTGCTGGAGGCAGCCAGGCTGTTTGCAAAACGCAGTAGGGTCCGTGCCCGAGGCCAGGGCGGTTACCAATTTGCACCAACAATGCTAAAGTCACCGGCAGAATTGGAACGTAATTCGAATGAATGGGAACACGTTGCCCTGTCAATTTGTACTGCCACCCTGAAATTATCTTTCGCTTACATTAGATGTGAGGGTACGGAGGTAAAAAAATGTCTACGGAATTAAAAATCTGATATCGGCCCGCTTACGGTACGGTATGTATACATGAAGATTACTATAAAAGTTAGACTATCAATCTTTGTACTCTTTTAAGTACCACTTTGGAGTTTCACATGTTTACAATGATTTTCTAAAATTTCGCATCGACCCTTTTGTAAAGCCAGCTGCGCATAATGAATGGCGAAAATTTTTCATTGGAATAGATACGCACATAATAATTATAACTGAACTTGTTGAAATAAAGAAAATCTGAATATCACGTGTACGAACGCTTGTACAATGGTTAGAAATTGATTATCGAGAATCATTCAACCGTGAACACGTTCAGATAGAAGGGTATCAAATTCCCGCATTTTCTTCGTACAATAGTAAAAATACCAGAACGTATAGTCTGCAATGCAGTGGTTCTCAGAGTTCGAAAAAATAACGAAGCCCGAAACGAAGTCTTCTTTATTGGCGCACCCGGTATAATAAGGAGCGAGTTTGTATTTAGTCGGCCATGCGCAGTACTCTGTTGGCGTATCATCGATCAGACCGGCGACTGACTATTGGACCAAAACAAGAGGATGAGAATGGGAATGGGAATAAAGAGAGAGAGAGAGAGAGAGAGAGAGAAGGAGAGAGAACAAATGAGCCCCAGAGAGATGTACAGATATAGATATATATAGAAATATATATAGCCTTTGATATATCTATATCTATATGGATACGAAGAGACGTAGGGTAGGGGAAGGTGGGACAAACGGATTGGCAAAAAGAGACAGAAATAAAAACAGAGAGAGTATAGTATTGACAATGGCAGAGCGAATGGGAGAGTCAGAGAAAGAGAGAAGGATAGTTCCAATGGATTACCAATACACCGATGCAACGTAAAGTCAGGATGATAGCCCATAGCTCAAGTGTGAGACTACACCCACCTGCCAGCTCGTGCACGACACTTGATGCGGTATGCTGTATTGAAACATTGAAGTACCGTGGCTCAAGATACAAGGGTCCTCGAACGTCTACGAAAAGCTTTTTGATTCGTGTGTAACGTCGTAAAAAGTAATCGGCCCGCCGATTTCATATCGATTATCTTCGATTACTTCTTTCTACGGCTTTCTTGTATATTCGTGACGTTTATACTTGACTCACTCGAGTATGACCTGCCAGTAGTAAATTCTGGTATACTTAAAGGCTTAATACCCTGCAACCTAATTGGAGATCTCGTTACTCTTCTTCTCTTGAAAGAAAGCGAGAGAGAGAGAGAGAGAGACAGATTCCTTAATTTACAATTGGATGATAATGAGATCGGGACCATCTTTCTTATTATTTCCTACGAATTCGTCTGAGCAGACTTTCGAGATTTTTCTTTTACTCGTATCAATGGCGAGACGTCCGACTGTCGATCACCAAAGTCGATTGACTAGACTCTCTATTGACTCTATTCGAGAATCTGATCTTGTACCGATAATCCGATGTAATAAGAACGTGATTATGTATCGCGATCGGAACAATGAGATTGAACTTTTTTGATTTGAATTAAAATAAAAGAAATATGTAATATTCGTGAAAAGGGTATGTAAATAAAAATAGATTTTTGCGGAGTATATAGATAATATATATAATATATATAATCGATTTTCGTTCGATTGGGAAGGAGTTGGTAAATAGTAGGATCCGATAAAGGTTATAGGTAACGAGAGGAGATTCGAAGTAAAGCAGAATCTGAATCGTATTGAATGCAATCGAATGGAGGCAAGGAATCAAAGGATACCGAATCTAATCTCCGATTCTGTGCATCAGGGACTGATTAGATTCCCACAGCCGCAAGCCTAAGCCAATTAATCTGCGCAAATAAGTAACGAGTGTGTGAACCAAGCACATTAACCCCGAAACGCGCGACTTATTTACCACGTAATACATGAATTCATCCCCTTGTTACACTACTCGATAGTTAGATGGACTGAGGAGTGGACACCCTGCTGGGATATGCGGCACGCGTCGGAACATCATTACGCGCGGGACACTTGCTCAGTCAGGTTCGACCAACCTTAAAAACATTTATTACCCTGCGCTACCGCCACACAGGCAACAATATATATTCTACGGATATTCTCGCGTCGATGCCTTTCACGAGTAGATAATTTTTTTCGTATACCGCTATTTAAATCGAAACATAACACTGAAGGAAGCTTATGGAATTCTTAAATATGGTATTTTTTTTCTCATTTTAAATTGGAAAACTATAAACTATTATTTTTTGTAAATGTTACGATTTATATATTTTCATTTCGTGACGGACCAGAAAACATATTTGTTTTTAACAATACCCATCACATCGGTACCCACGAATCAATTTCTTCGTGAATGCGTAACAATCAATTGAGCCGGTATTAAAAATACATATTTGAGGGGAGGTTAGTTTCGCGAATGAAAATGCAATTGCGTGTAAAAAAGAGTCTATAGAATTTTCATCAGAGTCGATTCGTCGTGTTTTTAACGAGGGATGATTGTCGGACTCGTCAATAGTGAAATCATTGAATGGGGGGTTTTGAGTTTCGACGGATCCATAGGTTTTCACATAGTCGTTTCAGTGGCCGAGAGAGGATCATTGGGACAAATGTGCAAAGGCTATTTTCCTCTCTAAACGGAACAGAGAAAGTTCATTGAGAATGTTTCCTGCACGCAGACTCAGATCCGATAGCGCTTCATCGGCAGAGAGGGCGTGGCAAGAGTTCGGTCCATGTTTCTAACCTAATTCGGTTATACGAGATTTATCTGTTACTCGTGGCATCCCCGTATACACATTTACCCTGCCAACCCGCTGACCTGCCACCCAACCACCTCCTCCTACAACTCCCTTTTCCTCTAGGAGCCACGAGAGTTTATTAGAATTTATAAGCGGTCCCGATGACAATCGCGCAACGCCCAAATTGGTGGATATTCCATAGATTTACGAGAGTACCCGGACCCTTATTTATTTGCCACCCGTTAACCGCGAGAGGGACTTTCCCGATGCGACATTATTGGTCAATTTTTGGGGCGAGACTCGTCCATCCGGAATTTATTGTTTTGTTTGTCAGAGACTTACGAGTCTCGGTTTTATTTAGTAGATGCCAAAATCGTTCATCCATTATCGATTGAGAATTCGCTAATTTCACACAAGATTGGCACAAAACGACGATTTTTGGTTAAATATCGAAGTTCCACGTATTCTTCGATCTCCTGGATAAGTTGAACGATCTTGTCGATCAAAGACTCCGATAAAGATAAGATGCCTGTACAACTTAATAACATTCACTGATTAATTTCATTATTTTAAATTTAATAATCATGAATCTCGTTATCGTTCAACAGTCGAAACAACCGAGTGGCTAGAACGGGTCATTTATGGGTTCGACGAAGGACCTGCACTTTGTACGATGCCTATTAATATAAATAATAGATGACAGGGGCGCCCTCGATAGGGTGCACCCTTCGCTGAGTCGTAGAAGTCAAAAGCCGACGCGTTAAGCCATCCCCTTCGGTGTGAAATCATTTAATCATTTCGACAAGCGATAGAAAATTCATGAGCTCCGGCACGGTGCATTCTAGCACCGACCAGCAGCAGCGGCTGAAACAGCAGCAGCAACACTAGCACCGGCTACCCCATATTATGGGCCATGGTCTGCAGACAGCAAGGGAAATGATGATGGGGATGAAGATGAGAATTGGAATGGGGATGATAGCCCCAGCAGCCGCTTTTATGTACGAGCGATAGTTCCTTCCATGCGACTAGATTATGAGCATCGTGTGGGAATTGCTACGTGCTGAATCACCCGTGGAACAGCTCTAATTCGATTTTAATTTGATCCCCAGTTAAATGGCGCTAACAATTTCAGCAAGTGACTGCCGATGGAGAAGCAAAACGCTTCGAGAATCGGTAGGTCAAGACCCTAATAATATTATCGATTTTGTCATTGCTTTTGTCATCGCATTTCACAATAAATATCTGTCTCCCTCTTTCGTCTTCCGATCTCTCCATTACGTTTATGTTGTCTTCCTCTAGTGGCATTCCTTTGTACTACCCGAGAACCGACCAATCTTGAGCTCAATGAGTGCTGCAGAAATATAGTGTGAGAGTGTGGAAAGGGTGGGGGGATACGTGTTAGAAGAGTATGAGGGAGATTGCGAGGTGTGAGAAAAAGGGGGGGGGGGGGTCTTCAGAAGAGGTACGGAGCATCACTTAAAGGATTGATGGAGGATCGAATCAAACAGAGACGACGTTCGCCCCGCAAAGTTTTTTTGTGAGATTCATCGCCGCCAACCACAAAGGTCGCTCGGCAGAAGAAAATGAAAAAGCTCGTTGTATTTTAGACGCAATCAATTTGAGTCGCACTGCTCGTAATGTTCATCCGAGGACAGGCGAGCTCTCGAGTATTTAATGCGTTGTAGCTTTGTAGCCCCCCCCCCCCTCGGACCCCCTCCACAACTCTTCTCTGTCGGAGAGACACTCACACGCGGGCCCTTTCCACGTTGCGACATTCAAAAGACAAAATCAATAGCAGCGCAGTGACTAACGCCTAATTTTCTGTAATCCTTTATGCGAAATCACGTGCCGACATTTCAACGTAAGATACGTTTATTTTCTCGTCTTACTTTCACTCCAGTTACGAATGTGAAACACGTTGATTTTGCACTGCGACTAATTTTTAAGAAATTTAATTTAGTTATCAGTCGATAGAAATTTGTTTTTTTATCCAAGACTACAGCGGGGTAGCTAGATATTTACTTCGTCATTGTGATGTCCGAAAATGACGTCTCAATAAAAATGGAGAACATTTTTAACTAGCTTTGTTTACCTCTACGAATTGATACTTGTGAGCTTTTTCTTCTGGAAAAAAAAATAAATGATACGTCATTGGAATTAATAACCGAGGGAAAATATATGCTCGATCATTGACTATACCATTCTCACATCCCGTTGAAGATTTTCATAATCCGTTAACGATGGTCAAATACGAAAATATTTATTTTGCCGAGTTGAGAATAGCTAATTTCTAAGACCCGACCGTGTGTACATAACGTCAGACGAGCTCTTAGACACATAAACGAAATTTTTCCGAATCCCTTTAGATTCCTAGAGAGGATACGCCAGCTGTCAATCTTTGAGAAAGCTGCTACTCGAAAGCGTCTTTCTTTATTAAAGAACGCCTTGTGGGTTTGGTATTCTTTGTGAATATACATGGTCATATTCATGAAATAACATTTCATCGTGTATTCAACAGCACCGTGCGATAAAGAATCAATTTGCGCTGGACAATCATTCTTTGGAATCAATCCATAAAGTGACAATAACAACACCGCTCGAGTCCTGCAGCCAGTAGCAAAATGACAGACTGCCATTGAAAAATCCTTTTTAAATTGTAAACTACAATTTTCCGGTCCATTTTCATATTCCGAACGATGTTCAACGATTACCATTCGTTCCCACCGGATGCAGCAATATTCTTCTATAAATATCAACAGCGATTACCAGGGATCCAGTCACGAATCAAATCTGTATGGTACTTACGATCGCATGTAGATGGCGCAAAATGTTCCCACAGACCACTTATTCGCATATTCCATCTCCTTCCGCAAATATGTAAAGACGACAATTTTCTATCTATCGATTTCATTTCGCACTGAGGAACATTTTCAGTGTTACACAAAAGTTACGAAAAATGTATGCGTAAAAAGATAATTTTCCATGAATCTACAAAATGGCGTATGGCGCTAAGTTCGAATTTACTTGGTGAATATCCAATGAAACAACAGCCATTATAACGTATGTATATAAAGTGTAAAGAACGGAGCAGGATATTTAAAAAGGAATATTTTCTCATAGAGTTTACCCCATCGTTTCGAGATATCTTACTCTGAAAATTATCATAAATTCCTCGTGCAAATGGTAATATTCCTGTATAATTTTCCGCAACTTATGACGTCGAGCGCCTACTAAACATAAACACAGAATCTTGAGCTCGAGTTTCGCGGGTCATTTGAGTCGTTCCACGCCATTACCCTTTCTTAGCTGTACTTTGGGGACAGAACGATCTCTACGACTGAACCGCGTAAACGTGACTTGGGTCTTTCTCGTTCTAAACAGTTATCCAAGAGTCTAGGATACCTTATAGCCGTAAGGAGTACGAGCCAGAAGCAAGGAGACTCGAGTCAAGCCGAGTTCCTCTCGACTCGACTCCAATAGCATTTTCCACGATAGTTACGGCCTTTTGAAAGTCAGAATCGCCAAGTAATGCAGTTGTTCGCGAAATAGCCTACGAATGGAGATTTTCACAATTGAATTATATGAGAGCGGGAGAGGGGATGGGCTGGTTCTTTATGACTGCATTTCGTTGGAATGACCCGACGCGCACCACGTAACCCCGGCTTCGGAACGACGTCAGAAACGTCATTACGACGGCCATTTTGTACGTCGAAGTCGTCCTCTGCTCTCGGCCAGTTTGCACGAATTTCACCGCGTCGCTTCGTTGTCTACGGTTACGCTTTATGTTTTACACCCTCGTTATGGACATTTTCACTTTCGTCTATATACCGAGTATCCCGATAGAATCGTAACATGGGTACATACCTATATACTACGGTAGTAATACCTGTATAGGAGCAATGTATAGCGAAAGCAATGGCGCTGGATATTCATTAACGGTTCGTTCCTCTATAAGTTTCGGGAGGAGCATTCGATGATTCAGCCGGCATTGCGATGATCGTGCAGGATTAAACGTTCCGAATGGCCTCCCTACCTGGCGAGTCCGTGAGGCCAGACTGTTTTAACGAAATTTCAATGGCGCCTGCAACGTTAACCGGGGTCTTCGACAATGGTGCCCTGTTGTCAGGAAGGGGGCTTCCTTCAGAAGAACCTTTGTCAGAAACTGGCAGGCTACGGAGTTGGATGAGACATCGAGAGCTTCGGGATGACTTGTTACTTGTAAATGCGTCTGCTGCTTGCTACTTGAAGTCCATTTTTTTTTAGCGGACATCTTTTATTTTTGTACTACGCGTGTACCAAAGCGCGATTGTAAATCCCGTCAACATTTTTCGATGATAGAAACGTTTAGATTGGATTACGATTGTGATCTGGCCTTTTTGTATTCTCGAGTTACGAAACATGTTTTTTTTTTTAATGTCACTGGTGCCTCCTTATGATCGAACAATGGAAATTTTATGGGTTTTCTTAGTGTATCAAATTCAATAATTATTCGCTTCTGTGTTACTTAGCGTTATTCATAAGAAAACTATGGAGAGGTTGCCAATGATCTTTCGTAAATTTTAAGATGTCAATATTAACACGTGTCACATAAACAATGTATTATTGATATGTTCTCAAAGGGATAGTGACGTGTGCGTCGTAGCGTGTGAGGAAGTACCCTTTTCACAGAATTTGCCCTAATTATACCTTAAGCCTTTACGGAGATCAGGACCATGGATGCTGGTACTAATCCAATAACCATCCAATAGCAATTCGCGATATAATTTTGCCAGAGACCCCAAGCGATATCGATCCTTTGGTAAAGTGCGCGTGGTCAGACAGGCTATAATTTTGGCACCCCCGTAAAGGTACCGCAAGCCGAAATCAAGTCTGTTTGTCCGCAAAGTCGTCGAGCAATCAGACGCAGGATAGTCGGTTAGTAGGATAGCTTCGAAATAACGAACGTTGAGCGTCGGGACGCCGCACGAGGCTGATCTATCGACTCTATCGCCGCGGGTGGGAACCGTCGCTTATTTCGATATTCGCCCTTAGAAACTTCGGAAGAATTGCACGGGAAGTCTGCGGAGGACAGTTCGATTAACCACACGGCGGGGACACCAGTAGTTTTCAAAAGAACTTCGTCATTTCTCCGGTGATCGAATCTTTTTTTTTTTTTTTTGAAAATGACTGACACGCGTTTGTTACTGATGATTTTTTCAATTAGTTTCAAAGTGCTCAAGGATAAATCGAAAATTTCTATGCTACTTGGCTCGCTTCTACTATCGTCGGATGTTTTAAGAATTTTCCAGGACTTTCGCAGCGTTTCCGCAATTTTCTCGATGTAAGGTAAGACAAAGGAAGCTTACGTCCCTGGGAATTTCTGCTTCCAGAAATTCACACCACGAGGGAGTCATACCGTAAGCAATCGGGATATGGCGTCTACTAGGCGGCTTCATTTTCCTAAATTGAAAAGTGCCTCGACTACTATACTATGTGACGCTTCGTAATGGGACCACAGAAACAAAACAAAAGAAAAGTACAATTAGTTCTATCCCAGAAGTAATTACAACCAACCAATGATAGATAAGAGTAGAGAAAATTGAAAATTACCATTAACCAATAAATAATATACATTTTACATTTAATCATTAAAATCGAGCAAATTTTCATGCTTCCAATATATCCTTTGAATTTCACTAAAAAAAAATTAAATCCAACCTGATTAATTCTATGCTCAAATCCATCAATCACGATCATAAGTATTATATGATACGGACAAATTTTTTAAATAAGTACACTCAAGATCTCGCAAAAAACAGCTGAATAAATTGATTACCACGTCAAAACTGAACTAGATCGATTAATTGGTTGCGGTTGTTGTTTTGCATTTTCGAAATTTAATTTGTATACGTGCCTACGCGGTATTCCGGTAGCTGATAGAGAATTCGCGTAGGTTGACCAGTAACGCGGCAAGTAACCTGTCGTCGATCAACCATGGACTAATAAGCGGGCGGCCATTAATAATTAATTTACTCCCCTGTAAGCCCGGCTAACACTGCCTAATAATTTAATCAAGAACTGACGCGTCACGGTCTGCCTAACAAGTAACAAGGCGTACTCCTGTCAGAGCACAATTTGATAATCGTTGTAATTTCGTTCGAAGGCGGAAACGGTTTTCGACGCCAATTGACTGCTGGCCCCTTTGAATAGCTGGGACCTAAGCCGTTCTTCTTGTACACCTGAAACGCCTTTCGTAACGAGCGACGCGTATCTGGCAAAGGGGTGAAGAGGGGAATGGCGGAAGGGAGACAAGGAAGGGGCGCAACGCTCGTCCCTTCCTGCGGCTAGGCAAATGCATGCTTTTCTTTTGCCCCACTGCTAACGGTACGTCGCCGCAATGCTAACAGCCGCCACCACCGGCAGCGCAACCGCCGCCGCCGCCGCCGCCACGCGTTGCGGCTGCTCGTTTAAGAAGGGAATCCTATTGTCTCACTTTTCATTCCGTCCAGTCATCGGACGTAGAAATTACGTTCAAGAGATTATACACGGCATACGAGCATGCACGCTTAGACGTCTTTTTAGCTGTCGTCAAATGTCTGACGGCTTAACGCGCACCTGTCTCGGGCGGGTTCTTTATTTTTATTCGAGAATGTAGTTTGGGCGATGGGCGAAGAAGATTTTTCAAAATGGTACTATCGTATCGTCTTGCGCGTGGTTATCAATGGCGGCATGGAAGACACTGTGTAGAGGACGATTGTTGTGGACTTGTAATTCAGATCAGATCAGATAATCGTAAATTTTCTTATCCAATTTGGAAATATAATAAACGCGAAATTCTTGACAACATGTCGGTATGTTGTTGCTGCATTACTACTGCAGTCAGGACTTATAATCCTTGGAGTTTCCTGCAATCGATAGGAAAATGGCTGTTGGCGTTGAATGTGGAAGCCATTCTTCAGAGTAGAGAGAAACCATAAGGATCAGGTTGGAGCGATTTCCCAATAAAAATTTGACAATGTCAGAGATATCTCAGAATATTTGATTTCGATCAAATACTTCGCATCTCAATAGACTATTAGTCAAGTTTTTGCATTGATTTTCGTCTCACTGAACCCTCGTTACGGGGCTGAATCAAGTCGCCATAGACTGTCTGATATTTGTCCAAGACTCAAAATCTTTCAGCTAAATTGTGTCAAACAGAAGTATCAGATCGTTCGCGTAAAGCGCCTTCGTCCATACGTCATTACTCGCACGAGTAATCGTACTTTCCTACGAAACGAAAAACAGTATTAGAATATACATGGTAGAGAAAGAGAGAAAGAAAATAAATGCGAGAGTGAGCACCGAAGTGGGACCAGACAGATTGGTAGAGAAGGAGCAAACACTCTCGTACAAAAATATCCCGTTAACGATTACCAGCCCCTCTCTGCGGGCTCGTTATTGTGTCCCCTCGTAGAACTTAGAAACAAAAGACGGGTGAAGGCGTGCGCTGATTGGCCCGCGTGTCGTGGCCCGCCGTGCTGATTGGCCCGCGGGACCGCACCCACCCTGCAATGGCCGCTTTGTCGGTGTGTACGCGCCAGTACGTTCAGCGCGCACCCCTTCGCGCTCTCCAGATTATATCAAAATATAATCACTACCCGGTATACAACCCGCGCCTATACTCCATCCGGTCTACGGGCCTTATTGCACGTCAACGCGAGCCCAGCATACAGAGGACCTTGTTCCGAAGCCACCATGCGGAAACCGATCCCGCGCATAGTCTACCGTTTGCCGTAACTAAGCGTCAGCTCGGGAAAATTTTCCCTTTATAGACTCGCTTTTTGGATCACACAGCCTTCTCGGCCTTTCCTTCTCTATCCCTTCGACCCCTTCATTTCCAGCATCGCCATTGCTGCTAACCTTTCCCTTCTCCAAACTTCGTTCCCTTCGCTCAACTCACTCGCTTCCTTATCTCACTTCGCCATTTGCAACGTTCATACATTCTCATCACGTATCCCTTTAGCTCCTTTTCCTTTACCTTTCACGTTACGATCTTCTGTCCTGTATACCTTTCGTATACCTATATTCCAGCGCTAGTCTTTTCTTATCTTTTCCTTTCCTTTTACTCTAGTTCTCTCATTGTACCCTCTTCCAGGAGGGAGTGTCGTCACTGTACCGCTGGCTTCCGCCATCCTTCTAACTAGTTGCCAGAGTTGCACTGTACCGTAGAGTGTCAGGCTCAACCCTTCCGTTACTACGTTGCTATTCGCTGATTCTTGATATCGAATACCTACCCCCTCTGTCAGCCACCATTATTTATTTCCCGTTTCGCTAAAGCTGGCGTAGTCCATTTTTACTATATTCTTTGCCGAAGCTTTTCTTTTTGGGCACGTAAAGCGTGACTCCTTGTTTATACCTCTTTTTCTATATACTTATCTTCCTTCTAAAAGATTCTTTCTTATCAGTCAATTGTCACTTTTATATTTTTCATGATGAAATTTGCCTATTTTTATATACGGGACGGATCACTGATTGATCCTTTTACATGATCCATATAAAATCCCGCACAGGTACATCTGCTAAGACTGTACTGTACTTCTATTTATTTATAAGTTTCACTGAAGATCATGCTCAGATCTACTACTAAGGATGACTTCATCGATGAAAAATCATTCTTAGATCAATTTTGGATCTATCCCGTACACTGAAGTTATCCTTTTTAATAAAAATCTAGTACCATACAATCTCACTAGACATACTTGTGCAGCATCTTATAAGGACCATGTAAAATGATCATTTATCATATGTTACGTTTGTTTACAATAATTATATAAATACGGTTCTGTTTACTGTTAATTATTTTCATCTATTCTATTGGATCGTATTCTGTTGGCACAAGAAGAAATATACGTGACACAGGCGCCAATGGGAATAACGACAAGTGGAAACAGGCCGAGAGTATCATGACGTAGAACAATCATGATTTATATTAATGTCATTTGATGCGTAGGTTACGATCATGTATTTGGTATGTAATGTATCCAAGCTCACCTGTATCCTGTCTTCGGGAAGATCCGTTCGAAGGCTGAGCATCTCACGGGCGTAGACATCTGGATAATGGGCCTCCTTGAAGGCTGCTTCCAGCTCCTCCAGCTGCTGGGACGTGAAGATCGTCCTGGAGCAACAACCATATGAACCTAGTTATATGCCATTACAACTTTTCCCCTAAATCTACCCTATCTCTCAGTATCTCAAGTATACTCGCAACAATATCTTGTCGGCATTGTCTAACGCACTGTATTATGTAAAATAGCGTAATTCATCAAGCCGACTATAAATGCTCCTCGCCGAAGTGGCGAATTCGATGTCAGGTGATAATTTCGATTTTATAAATAATCAATGAGGACCAACGTTGGGGGACTGAGATCAGACTTGGACTGACTTTTGCGCTCAAAATAAATATCTCGAATAATTTAAAAATTATAGGCATCGAGATGCTAGGAAGCAATGTGCCTAACATGTATTTACGTCTTAATTGAATCATTGCGTAAAATGACAAAAGTCAAGTTGACCTAACGCTTTCTCTATCGTGCGAAGGCCCAATACGGACACGGTCAAATTCGACGTTAAGATGCCCAATTAGTAATAATTTGACAAATTGCCGGTTGCGGATAATAGGCAGGCATCTGTTGGGCTCGAATTCTTTCAAATTGAAAGTCACTCTCTGGACGATCATCATCTCGTTAAATCGACTCGTTGACTCGTTCAGATTCAAGTTCGAATCAACCGGTAGATCCATTCTCGATCCTACCGATCCTTGATCGTAGACTGCTGATCCCTGATCGCTCTACCTTCACTAAGCCTGACACTTCGCTTTGTTCACACTCTGTGTTATTATCAAGGGCGTTAACGAGGTTTCGTAAACGTTGACACTGATGAGAGTGCGAACATCATCAAGGCAAAACAGTCATTCTAGTCGATCGCAATATGTAACTCAAAACTAGGTGGGAATATTCAATAAAGTCGAATAGATGATATTAAATTAATATCAAATTTTAAATAGTCAACTTTATGCACCAGCTGTTGAATTTTCAAAAAATAATAAGACTGTTTTTATTATACAGGAGGTTGAATATTTTTGAAAATCGACATTCTGTTATGGAAGAGATATTGCGAGGTTCCCGAGAGCGTCGTGCAACCTAGAATGGCGCTGCGCGTCGGGAAATGGCTAGGACGAAACATAAAGGAATTCCGTACTGAGTTGCACGTATATTAATATCGCGGTGTTGTATTTAATTGGTCAAAAATTTGGTAAACGTACAAGCGAGTGGCTATATCTTTGGCAGATGGCCTTTTTCAGGTGGACTTTTATGATATATGAAAGTCCAGAGTCATTCCACAACCTGTCATTGTCTTGTTAGACCGATCATTGAAAATAATGCATACTGATTTCTGACTCGTAAGGTTGATTAACATTTATGACCTGTAATTTATTAAAGAATAAATATAATGATCTACAGTTTACGCTTGTAAGGTCATTCAGCTTTGTTTATTACTTGGGAAATTCTTCGTCAAACGTTTCAATGTTGTATGAAGAGTGAATTTTATAGAAAATATATTTTATATACTTCGTCTATCTCTCTCCAATGAAAAGCAGTGATATACTGTATAATAAGATGCGAGAATTATGTTTCCTCGAAATATTCAGATTACGTATAGTATCATTAAATGATCTATAGTCGGGTAAAAAATTCGATAAATTTTATTATTCGATTACGATCAGAGACTCACCTATGGCGACGTTTTTTCTTCTTCTTTTTACTGTAACCAGGGAGTCCGTCGACTGTAAAGTCTTTTCCGGACTCTATATTATGCCCAACGCCTAGAAAAATAAAGAAAAAGATTACAGTAGTAGTTTCAATCACTGTTCCAATCGAGTCTCATTTATAGCCAAGGTAGAATGGCATTGAAAAATTGTTACTGTAATACGACAATGGTTGGGAAGCAATAAAAACAAATTTATCCCAGTAGAGATTACCCATAGAGGTAGGTAACAAAAAAAGAAGGTAAAATAAAAAATAGTTCTTGCCTACGTCTCATAAACGCAATTACGAGAATTCATTAAATCTACGCCAGCAGTAACGTGTTTCATTGAATTTGACGTTCATTATTTCATTCTATAGTCTGTAATTGATAACCATACGAAAGAGTGTACAGCGCAGGTAGACGAGGAGAAGCCCGTATATCAAATTACCTATTATATCCAGCTTAGCAATTCTCTAGCTCGTCGTTATTTCATTGTTAGATAAATCGCATTAGCTAGCAGGGAAACTGAGAGGTCGAGAATCCGAATGACTCGAATAAAAACATACTAAAAAAAAAACCATGAATTGTTTGTCAAATTAGAACCAGAGACTAGTGAATTAAAAGTAATAAACAAATAGGTATAAAATGAAGTACTGTCTGACGGGTCGATAAGGATTGACAAAGACATAATAAAAATAAGTCTATGCGATATTTAAGAACAAATAACTTCTGAAAATACTCAGTGATTTTTAATAAAAGAAAAAAACAAATTTTTTAATTTAAGTCAATTCATTTCTATCTTGGAAAATTGATGAATCTGGAAACTTTTGTCTAAGGTATATCGGGTAGGTTATTTCAGTAGGTATTAACAGCTGTATTTATTACACAACAACATGATGATTTTTTCCGAATTATATGGGAAGTCAAGTTAAAAAGGTAAATCCAAATTTACATGACAAGAAAAAGACGAAAATACGAACCAGTTTATTTAGGCAAGACAAACGTCCTCCTTCGCTCGAATACACAGGTAGAAAATAATTATCAATTATAAATTAATTTTGAATTAACGAGCGAAAAGTTCAGAGCGGCACGGCAGTACAATAAAGAGTAAATCCTTTGCCAACATCAGCCATGCGCTGTTACAAGCTCGCAGTGGATATGTACCTACCGCTAGTGGCGGCTAATTAACTATTAATTACGAGTTTAATCCCAATTATATATACCTTGACTAATTGGACTCTGAAACACTGCTGACGTCACTGTGGAGCACTCTCGACTCGACTCGCGCAGTTTACCTAATCGTGAACTCGTGCTGCTCTACGGCGTCGGGGTTAGAAAAGAGACTTTGGGAAATTTTCGGAACAAAGCTGACGGTGACGAGACGTCGGCCATATGGCTCGTTCTAAGCACTCGTCAAAGCTCTTTTAAAAAGCCTCAGTGCAGCCCGTCCTGAGCGTCCCTCTTCTCGCTCCTTACCCCCTTTTCCTTCGCGTTTACCTTTTTTCACGTCTTTATTAGCCACACGCTGGCCACGATACTAAACTTTTATTTAATGATAACGGGCATTCGTATACTACGAAGACGGATTTTTTCTTTTTCCCAAATAGCAGCGAATTCATCCGCACTCAAATTTTCTGGTCCATCTATTTATTTCTTTTTTTGTTTAAATACCCTTTAAGAATCCTTTTCATGAAAATGGAAAAGTACATATTTTAAATGTAATTATCAACACTTAACGCGACAATACATTATGCATTGTTTGCTAAAATCAAGGAACCCTCCTCTTTATGCCCCCTCCAGTATATTTCTTACAGCGTTTAAAGTGCGTTTGTTTAGCCCATGCCGTTGAAACAATCGTTCTATTAGGTGGGAAAGAGTCCGCTCTTAGATGGATATCGTAAATCTCTCTTTTCAAGAGAGGTGAAAGACAGCTAAAGACATTACCGTAAATTTCATGAAAATTTAGACCAATAGCTACACCAATTTGATAGTCATTGTTTAAATATTGTACGTAAAAAAATCCTTACTAGCATATAGGTTAATATTTGGACAACAAAAAATTCATTCTAGTAGCAATGACAACTATTCTGTCAAAATGTACCATTGCGATTGTAAATTTCACTAGTTTACATTGTCAATTTTACTATAGTTATTATTATCACTAGGAATTTGTTGTCTTCATAATAGTAACCATTGCTCTAATAATCGCAACAATACATTTTTCTTCGTGTGGCTCCTGACAATACTTAGAAACGAATATATAAGTAAAATAAAAAAATTTCTAAGGTCAAGTTCGCATACAGACTCATCTCCAAGTATTAAGATTTTTCGAAATTTCAGTGTTACGCAAAAAGATCGATAAATCCTGCACCAAATGGTACCAGGATCTTCAAGCGAATTGCTGTAAGCAAATCAATTAACGAAATCCAGTTAGCGTTTGCCAGAGTGGATCTAGAACCCTAATGCACGAAACGTTAGGTGGAACATCGATTGTCTAATTCCTCCTAGATCTAATCAGTTTGCAGTACCAGCCTCAAGGGACTATCCGAATCCCCCAAGAGACTAGGGATTCGATGTTGTCTGTGGTGAAATCCGGGATCAGCGTAGTCCCGGAAGGCGGCGTAGAAGATCGGTATCAAGATCGAGAGCAAGCACGTAATTGGATAACCTACTAAAATTGTCTAAATCCTTTATTTTCTCTAAGACCTTTGATCGCGAAGTAGAGATCTTGCAATTTCATTGATGTCTATCATCAACAACACTAACGCAAATACCTTGAATGACAAGTACTTGCTTCTCTGTTTCTAGTCATGCCTCAATGATGCATGGTGATCATTCTCTCGGAAGTGCAGTAGCGTGTTCTGTTTTCTTTTGTCCCCGTGAGTGTCATCGAACACGGGACTAGAGGATTATACCCAGAAAGAGCCGGTGAGGACTCCTGGAAAAGAGGGCAGAAAAGACTGGAAACATTTAAGGGAGGCCACTGTCTTGGTTTTCGTGGAGAAGCAAGCCTTTACAGAGAGGGAATCTGGCAAGAGTCGGCTCTCGAAACACCCTCGCATCAAAAGGGTGGTAGTTTCGCCGCTAAATATATTCAGGCAATACGCGCACACAGTGCCAACTCCCGGTGTAGGGGTTGGTACTGGGCGAGGGTGTGTTGCTCTCGGGAATTTGAAGTTGTGTTGGTGTACCGGTTACCAGGCAACCGGCAATAAAGGAGCGTGGATAGCCAATGGCGGCCCTCAAAATACCCCTTCGTCTAACACAGCTTGTTTTTCCGTCCTTAAGAGCGAGACAGAAGGAGCTTTTGCTTTAGTAGCTGTTAGGGCTTTAAAGCCACAACTGTGTGCTAAAACGGGTGCCCGTCAGGCCTCTAATTCAGATAATTGATATTCTAATCCACCAAAACTGGAAGGCTTTGCCTACCAGCACCAGTAGTACCACTCTAGATCACCATGACTACTATTATTGGCAGCACTATCGCGTCTGCTATCAACAAGGAACGCTATCTGTACCAATAATTGGCTACGGCGCTCTTCGTGTTTTGTTTGTTTTCATTAACCCTTTTTCATCGCACGTTCTTTACCACTATTTTTTGTATCTTTCGATGATGATCGAGTTTACTTCCTTTACTTGATCTCAACTAAAATCCACGGCTTGTCTCTATATCTTTCACGACCACCTCTTTCTTGTATTTTATTAACGTCCTAGTTTTAGCTGAACTAGTATTTCTTTCCTGATAGTGACCCTGGTCGGTCTGTTAAAGTTTCACGTGCGCTTTATACACTGCACGATCTTAAGTAGAAATTTAATTTTTTAAATCGAGCGTTTCTCGAGGTCCTAGACTAGGCTTGTACTGACCCTAATGAAAACCTGGACTGACTCTGGACTTAACGGAGGATTCTTATTAGAGATCATGTATGTATGGATTTCATAGATGCTGCACATAACGAAGATAACTTAGCTGACTTGGTCCTTGGGTATACACCTCGATTCATTAATGCATCTTCTTGATCAGCGAGTCCCACGTTGCAGTGAAAATTAGATTTAATCCCAGCGGCAAGTAGCTTCTGTCAATAGAGACGCGACTAATAGGCTACCCACGAGGATGGGTACGATGGAGTTTGCGCCTGGCAAATGGAAACGTGCGAAACGTACGTCTACACGTCGTTACATCGTTACGCGGACGATTGTGTGCCAGTGTCTCGTGGGAGGGTGACTGGGTAGAGCACGTAGTACACCCCTGGGACGTCTTGCGACCACTTGTCCGTATTAAACGGGTACTAATCCCGAAATTTAATTTGAAAATCTTTTCACCCTGGCCCCGTTAGCAGTCGCTACCCTCGATAAGGCCAACTCTCTCCGTAGCTTCACTGCGTCACAACACGGCCGAAGACGTTTTAAACCTGGAATTACGTCTTTGTCCGAGATAATTGAAAATTTATTTCGGTCCCGTTTGGTACTTCGATTGACGTTCAAATTCAAGGATTTTCAAAATCCTCGCGCTATTCTCGATCCGCTTAATGAACAGCGTTTGATATGCTTGCGCTATGTGAACGCACGCGTCACTCCCTTTTTACGAGACACCAGTGACCCGTTTGCGAGAAATTATACATCCTCCCGTCAACCCTTTTACACCAGGAAATAACGCTGCTTTTCGATTTGATACGCTAGCCTATACTTTCGTCACGCCTTTCGGATGACTTTGCTATTCTTTCTGCGTCTTTCTCCCGCCTCTGCCAGTCCTTAGACTCCGCACTCCCTTTTCTGGTCTCACGACACTGACTCCCTCGTTGACGTCTGGAAGCGACTACGACGTCAACGCCGAGGTGCCCGTGGGAGATCATCGTCGAGAAGGGGCGCATCGACTCATGGATTTTTCAGAGACGCGTCAGAGCGTAAACAATGTTTTCAATAATTTTGAAAGCACCAAAAAAATCGATCTTACTTTCCAAGGGCTAGCGATGTATCGCATGGGGGCGTGTGCCAAAGGGTGGTGGATCGTGCTACTAGGGTATATTATGTCTGTATGTAAACGCGTGTATCCTATGCAGGCTTTCGGAGGAGACGGAGGTGAGGAACAGAGCCGTGTTTGCTACTCAGACATTTATGTTGTTGCCGGCAGGGCGAATCGAGGGTTGCCCCGCGTGGACGGAGAGCCCGATCCATCCCCAGGGATGTTTCGCTAGATTAGGGACCCCTGTTCGTTTTTGCTAGACCATGCAACAACGTGTAAAACACTTGTAACGGAGCAACGACTTAGGGTAAGCTATACTAATGTTCTCGCAATTTTACTCGCGCAGGGACAGGATTATTTCAGTTAAATCGGTCTCGGTCTAGCATTTGTTTTTTCTGTTTTTATAAATATTTTTTGCAATAAAAAAAGTGGAGCTCTTGACACGTACAAAATACGCGGTCGAAACGAACGTTCCGCCATCCTGGGAAAAGTTTTACTATACGCGTGTAAATGTAGGAGAGTAAAGGACGAATTAAAAAAGAAATTAAAATCATTTCAGGTGAATAAAGTAATTACGAACATTTGGCAAAGTGCAGATTTCGCGCACGACTAAGTGCGCTGAGGGATAATTGCAAATGATTTTGACGGAAGGAAGGTGTGTGTGCGCATTGCCTTTTTTTTTAATTTTACACCTTGCAGCTAAGACGCGTTTACAAGGGCCTCTCGCTCCATTCTCCGTCTCGAGGTGGTGGCCATATTGAAACCCTACGCTCTAAGAACGGTGTGAATATTATGATGGCCACGCATTGAAATGCCATTCGCAGACAAAGGGCGAAGTGTTGATTGCCTAAAAACAACTTTTTTTACTTTCGCACTTCAAGGTAGACTTTGTTCCATGGCATCGTTGCGTCTTGTCTTCACGATAGTACGAGTTTTCTAAGAACTAGTACTCTGCCACGTTGATCAAAGTAATCTCAAATTCCTTACAGCAGTCTAAATGAATCCCAGCATAAGCCGAATTTAATCGAACTTCAAAATATAATTCGTACCAATTCACAAGCAAAGAATTGTTTATGGTACTGATATCCATAGGTATTATCACTATGATAATGATGGTAGAGTGAATTCTTCTAGTAAGCAAGCGGGAAAATTCAGGGCCTGACCCTGGTTCAGTTGATAACGTGGGGTAAACCGGGACCAGAACCATGCGATTCCTGAAATAAATTTACTTCCGCCGTACGAGCTCAGTGCAGTATGGCAGCCCTTATGTAATATACCGGTAAAGCTAGCTACCCCTTTCAGTTGGACAGTGGCGGCATAAGTCAGGAATTCCTGGCACGCAGTATATTGCACGGGGGTGCGGTGGTTATAAGCTATAGTCCCTGGCGTGGCATGGCATGCACAGCCATTTACTTCATTATGTCATTAAGCTTAATGGCCCTGGCCCTAACACGACTTTAGGCTATAGCCACTTCTACAGTCTGTCCCCATTAACTCCTCCGTCCTTGCCCATCTCCGGCTGTACCCAGCCAAATGAGCATCGACTTTACGCGATGACTGTCACTCCCTTACGCTTATCCGTACGAATTTTCGCACTACCTCATTCATGCTACGTTTCTATTTTTTTAATTAGTACACTTATTAAACAGCGTGCACGCGTTCATGTAGATTTATTTATAGGTCATTCTTTTATAAATCGTTATAGGTTATAGGGTATGAGTTATAGTAATATAGCGATGTTACAAATATTGCAATTATTCAATAATGATAATTAAACGACTGAAAACAGTTGCGTAACGATAAAAGCTGTACCGATCAAATAAACAGTAATTCATCTGGTCTGACAGATTGGTCCAAATTACGAATATAGTTAAGCTGAAGCCATCTTAATTTTCTGAAAGAAAAGTACAATAATAATCTCCAAAATTGTTTAAGTATTTTTATAGCAACTTTTTGTAGTATTTTATATTATATTATTTCTTGATATGTATATATATAACTTTATCATGCTAATATGCTAATATGCTTTCGTATTATTCATAATTTGAGATTATAAAAATTCTTACGAGTAAGAAGAACTCAAAGTAAATTAGGCTCTCATGTGTTTTCTTCTTGATTTTATTGTGATTTTTGGAGTCTACAGGGGTATGCTACTTTTCCGGAAACTCTGGTGCATTAAACATCTACAGTTCCTAATGCCGTTGTCTTGGGTCGACAGTACTGTTACCAAAACACGTGTAACGTTTCAGGAAGGTGTTGACTGCGGTGGTGTTTACGAAGTAACTTAATATTTCTGAACCGGCACTTCATTCTGTAGCTTGGCGCCAGATAAAGTTACGTTCACACATGCTGCACTAAGTATAGATCTTAAATGTTATATGCTTGCAGACAAGGCACATACTTTACATTCGAAAAGAATCGAGAATTTTTTAAGATCTTCCTACATAAGATATGAAACAACGTTGAAATATATTTAATCGATGTCGTCGAATGTTCCCTGTCATAATTATTAGAGATTTTATATGACTGTAGTATTTCTCTGTCAAATGAATGATACCAATCTCATGAATTTTCCTGATTCTTTTATTAAATATTATTCTCGTAAAGAGATCGAGAATTGACATATTTGAACAAGAATTTTGTGGTACTGGGTTCACGATGTATTATTGTCGTTAGATCTTGGACCAAGATGAAAAGAATAAACAACTTGGGAAGGGAAGGTTCGTGCAATTGTATAATGCATTAAGCATAAACACGAGGAGGAATATAATCCTTAAGTACACGTCGAAAAGCAAATTTCTCTTGAAATTCAAGACGAGATTTACGTGACAAAGTGTTCGCGTAGCGAAATGGCCGAGAGTGGAGAGAAATAAAGACTAGGGATTTTCCATTAAACAAGACACGCTTTTACATTCTAATGAACCATTAGTTCTACGGATGCTTGAAAAGTTTAAGTTACATTAATGGAGAATAGAAATACAAGACGAGAATAAAGCATTAAGCGAAACGGATAGAAACGAAAGGACAATCGGCATTTCGGAACAAATGAGTTTTTTTCACATTACAGGTCTAGGCGAATCTTAAACTTGAAGATGTGTCAATCTCAAACACAGTGTAAAGATTTTAAAATGAAAATAAAATCTTTATTCGACTGTTTTGTCTCTTACAATTGTTCAGTACGATTCGATAAAAAGCAGCTTATCCATCTACAATTGTATCCAGTTTATTGACCAGGGAAATGAAACACATAACTATCGCAGTTAGCTACGTTGTTTTATATCTGCCACCAGTTAAGGGTGTGAGGGTGGATATGCACGTCCTTCCACAAAGCGGTCAGAGGGGTCGTAGGTGAGTTAAGGGATGAGAGGATGAGAGTGCCGGAGAGTGAATAAGCGAACGTGAGCGAGTAAGAGAGAGATGAGAGAGGGAGAAGCGTTATTCGCTAAAAATCTTCGGGAAGATCGCGTGTTCCCTCTTTCTCATTTCGAGATGCCCTCTTCCGCTCAATAGAGCCTGTGGAAAATCGCAGTGAAAAGGTGTGAATCTCCAGCTCTCAAAAGGTGACAATGCCCATAGTGGTACACAATGGCCCTAAACCCACAATGTATGATCACTGAAGGCCTTTTCCGAGAGCTGCGTGCAAGCCTTGCCTCTCTTTGCCTCTCCTCACTTCTTCTTTACCACACTCCTTCGTTCTTCTCTCTTCTCTCGTCGACGAATCTGCCCGTGGCGACGCACGACGAATCGTCATCGTTTTTCACAACCCCTCCCACCCTTCTTGATCGTCATCCACGAACATTGACTATCGTCGACGTAGCAGCCAGCAGCCAGGATTAAAATATCGTTTTAAACACCGTGAAATTTAAAACCGAAAATTTCCGTCTTGTATGCATTGACACGAGCCACGCCTCCGATGTCAAAATATTTCCGTGAGGGCTCTGCCCCGTGGACTCTAAAGGGTTCAAAAATTCTGCATAATGACTGTATATAGTGTGTACACTCTAGTGTACCTATGCTCACTATATGGTATTGTCTATTGTACTCGGCACGATATGGCGTCCTGCCATCGAGGTCTTTTGTCGTGACCAGCTGAGCCAAAATGGCCTCCCGGATGACGTCACGCGAACGCATGATTTTGCCCTAGGTACCCATCGAACAGCTATTTTTTAAAGAGGTCGTGATTGGCCGCTCGTCGGAGGGCTCGCCAGACGTCGGCCTACCCACCTGGTCGTCTTTTTTTACCTTACACGAGACGCCCTTTTCATTTATTAACCATTACAATCCTGGATCGAATGCTTTACTTTTACTTTCATTTTTATCCCTTTTCCTTCGTATCTCTTAGTTGCATTAACACTTAACAACACTTCTTTACTCCGCACTTGCACAATGCAATAGGCTATTTCGTGTTTCTTACTGTGGATGTTGCACTCTCTTGTCTTTCTCCGATACATAGCGACCCGTTTTTAATATCAATCTCTTTTTTTTAATAATGCTTTATTTTTTTACCTTTCTAATCCTTTAACCTATACTCTTTATTATTTGTTTTATTGTTTGTTCTGAGGATCAACTGAATCATCTTGTATTATTCATTTTGACGTAATCCATGTATCATACATTTCATGGTTGAAACCTGTACTGATAAGCGGAATAGAGACGTAAAGTACAAACAAGTTCATAAAGATTTTATATAAGCAAAAGTGGTGAATAGCATCTAACACCTACAACCATGACTTACATACTTCTATGTTTATTCGTGTCTCTATAAGTTGCTGTACGTTCCTTGCTATCACTCCATCTTTCTCCCTCTACCAGCTCATATCTTCTGTCAACGTTTTAATAGCTACTGGGACGTTCACTTGAAGTGCAAAAAATTTTCATAGCGAATTTTCTGCTTTAAGGTCTCTCAATTAAAAAGAAAATATACCCAGAAACCATTGATTTACGGTAAATAAATATATATCTATATATATTTTATGTGTTCTTTAATAATGCAGACAATTTGGAGTTTTCACGATTAGTGAATATATTATTCAATGATGGAAAATAGACTTGGGTATCGGATAACGATAAAACTGCGTAAAATTAGCTTAAACCAATATCCAAATTGACTACCAGTGTTTTTTTTCTGTAAACGAGTCAGAACGAGAACTTTACGAGTCTCAGAAAATAAATGGAGGTCAAAGTTGAAAACTGAATGGTAACACAGTGACAGGTGAAGATTGGTGCTCTTGTTGAGGTTCTCGTCGACGTACTCGTCGCAGTTGCATTGCCTTTCGAGTGAATCACCCTCGTAGCTCGAAGCTGGAATAGCGGTCCGTGCAGACAAACCGCTGCTCCAGGCGCTGACTGTTACTAATTAAGGGTGGTTTCAGTACGCGTGTTAATTCTTAATTAATATCTTTGTCGCCTCCTCCGGTGTAGCTACCCTCAATCTCTCCTCCGCCATCCGCTCGTCCACCCCCCTAGAAGTCTCTCGAATGAAAGGAGATGTATGGAAATACACGTGTGCATCTCGAGTCATTGACAGGCACAATCATGATGAAGAAAGCTGTACATACGTATATGCATATATGTATAATATATACATATACATAATAATATATATATATAAATATATATATATATAAATATATAAACACATTACATGCATTCATTTGCCAGAATCTCTTTCCCTAGATTTGAGTACTCGAAAACGAGCTTCGTTTTTACTAGCTATGAAAACAGCGCAGATACATATTTACACAGAATTTTAAAAGTTTCTTCAGTTTTCGTATAACAGTGTTGACAATAGAGCATAACGAATTTATAATCAGACATTAATAGCGACAATATTTGATAATATTAATTTTCTCGATCTTTATATGTAATTCTGCGAATTTACGTCGATTAGATTTCCAAGCCACGTTCACTTCTTCGTATGCTTCGCTTGATACTGATTTCGTTCACGTATCGGGTCCGTCAAACTACACTCCACGAGTCTCCCCTGCGGCTGCTTCTGAAACTACCCTTCGCACGCAACCCGCAAATACTCCTCTAATTCGCTCGGCATCGAGAAAGAAGTCCTTTGAAATGACGATGACTTACCGAAAAAATTTCTCTAAGGGTTCGCTTAAAGCGCTCCACTAATCGGACAGGGTTCTCTCTCTCTCTCTCTCATATATAGCTGAATGCACTTAATTTTTCATTTGAGAAATTCACTCTTCTTCTATAGACACCTCCACACGTTCTTCTCTACCAGCTGTACTCGATTCATCCTTCGTTTATCCTTCTTAGGCATCCTGTCTTTCTGCTTTTTTGTCCCTTCATCTATTGACCCACCGAAATCCTTCGATCCTTTCGCGATTTTGTGCAACCCTGCCCTCCTCCCCAGTTCTTTTTTTTACTTCTTCTTTAACTTCTATTCGAAGAAGAAGAGCAGGAGGGAATGAGGCATGATTTTAAACCATTTATAAAAAGGAGCCTTTTGGCTTTTCCTTTTGCTCCGTCTCTCCTGTCTTACGCGTTTCTTTTCACGGAGGGAATTTCAGGGAGCTTTGAAATCGATACGCCGGGAAATGAGATGATTGGATTGGAAAGCTTCCGCTCTCTTCCCGTTTACCGATTTTTCTCCTACTCCTGCTCGCTACGGTTAAAAGATAGACGACTTCTCGCTGAAATTACGCAGAACGCAAAAAAAAAGGAAATTCCCCAAGATACCAATACTTCCAGTAGTGTCAAAAAATTCGGTCATTCCTTAGAAAATACCAATGATTATTATCATTTCCATTTTATGCTTATACATAAATATAATTTGCAATAAAATCCTTCTCCTTATATTTCCTGACGATCAAAAGAATCTTTGAAAAGATATTAATTTTCTCTTAATGAACTATCGCTTGCAATTAGTAATAATAATAACGAATCGAAAAGAATGCTCAAGATTCAGCATATAAATCATATGCCATATTAGAAAACATACAAATATCCAGTAGAGCCTAATAATTGTATGAACAAAAATTAAATTCCACGGCTATTCATTTTTTCTGAGTAAAACATATATTTAACACAGAACTACCCTAACCTCCATTATCAATCATGTCAGTACGTTTCACTTATACCATTGAATAGAATTCTGCGAGTGTTACGTTGTAACATTAAATATAACCCATACAATAAATAGTGTCGATAAGTCGTCTGTCAGACGTCGAATTAGACTAAACGTGTCTTTAACGCATTTTAAAGATGATTTTAGGATTTATCTGTGGTCTGGCAGACGGGTTAAATCACTTCGTATCTTTTATACCAGTTTATATTAAATCTTCTTGAAAAGGCCTAACAAGCATTTTCGAATAATTCCCATCGTATATATTTTTTATCCTATTATTCCCCTGTTTTGATTCCAGAGTAGTCTGAATTATTTGATGCATCAACGTGGAGTGGTAAGAGGAGGAAGAGGATAAAGGGGAGGGTGAAAGGGAAGGGTAAAAGGGGAGGTGTACCACCACTCAGTAGAATGAATGACAAACGTGTGCAGTATCTTCAGGTCTAAACGACCTATGTGTGCTCTCTTTTTTCTTCTATAACCTTATAGAGTCGCTTCAAGAATTGCGTCTTTTAGTTCCACTGAAAATAATTACGCCTCGACCATGTTGATCGACTAGACTCGAGACCTCCTTTCTTTACTTTTCATTCATCCAGCCATATTTGTATTGTTTATTCGACATTTCGTTTTACTAATTCGCCCATTTGGTTATGAAGAATTATTATTCAATACTCACAGTCACTCGTCCATATCGTTCTGTTAATTTATATATGACAACAGTGCTTTTCCATATGCCTTAAATTTTCCTACCAATT
Organism: Hartigia nigra; assembly: GCA_031001745.1. Taxonomy (NCBI): domain Eukaryota; kingdom Metazoa; phylum Arthropoda; class Insecta; order Hymenoptera; family Cephidae; genus Hartigia; species Hartigia nigra. Next base: position 503,814 of record JARPRG010000013.1, read on the forward strand.
TCAATTCTCTACAGCAGCAACTACCAGTATACTTTGGCCAACATCACTATAGGCATCAGGCATTGCCTCAGCCTTGAGCATCTCCGCTATTTTCCTTTGCTGTGCAAATTGGACTATTACGCTCGAAATGTTTCTTAGCCATTCTACTTGTTCAAAGTCCCACAGATTCGGAACGCGGAGTTGTTAAAACAACCAATTCTCTTGGAAACTCCTTGTTAAGGATATATATATATATATATATAGTTTTCTTAAAGGAGTTTCAATACTTTTGCGGAATTATTATTGCCAAGTTTCAAACCTTTTCCACGAAATTATCAATTCCTGTTATATAGACATAATTAATTGTCTTCCAGGATAATACTGACCGTAATTGATAGTCGTGAGTTAATTTGAAAAATCATGGTGTGGCAGCCTCATCCGAACTATCCGTTGAAATTGTCCCTGAATTCTCATCGTGAATGATCCCGAGGGTCACTGGCATTATAATAGGCAGGTTCAAGCCTCGAATGGATTCGAATTTCGTAGGGAAATCTCCAGTTACCGATTAGCGTTTCAAGGAGATGGGCGTGTTCCTGTCTGCATGCGACCACTTTTCGAAATGTTTTGACAAGATATTCAATGGAGCTATACAAGCTCGCGCGAGCTTTTCACCTAAGCATGGAACCACACAGGTAGGTACTTACAAGGAAGCATCAAATAATCTCAAGCTTTCTAAAGATTTCCGCTGTTTCTATTCATCATAAATATAAATTCGAGTCTCTTACGGTGATCGAGCGTTGGCAGTCATTTATAGAAAATGTATTATTTTTATTTGAAGATATATGTATGTCGTACGTGTTCTTGGTAAATAGAGCATTAAAAAAAAAAGAAATCGATTTATCCGAATAGCTATTCACAAGTGGATACGTTATTCATCTACTCGTAATTTCTGCATATTTATTCGCATTCGTTTATTCCCATTCATCCGTCGTTATTAATTTCTTCATACGTCTCATTTGAATTTGCAAAATGTGAAAAAGAGCAATTATATTTTCTTTCTCCGCGGATCGTACCATGAATTGATCCTAATTTAACATTTTGATTTGAACGTTAATACATTTTTCGATGGGAAAAATTCACGACAATTTTCACGAGGGTAGAGAAAAATACCAGAAAGCGAATGATCATCCCCGTTCGAAGGTTATCCTAGTAATCATTTTCAACCTGTCATCTCATGTTTAGAACAACATCACTTTGTGGGGTGACAGAACGGGACTTAATGGTTCGGAAAAATCGGAATCATCCGCAGGAGTGTGCATGAATACGAAATGAGTTTTCCAGCGTCTATGACGTCATCATGGCGTTTCTTCTCTTTCCTTGCCATCTGTAGAAAACTTGTATAACGCGTGTAATCTAAGTATGCATGTAAACACGCATGCATACAAGTAAGTTCGTTGAAGAAAAATCACAATTAAAAAAAAGTTTTGGATGATTATTAATGACCCGCATGAAAGGACTTAATATACGTATAAAATAAAATGTCTTCCCAATGTGAATTATTAGGAATACGAAATTATTAGATGAGAGCAATGCCTAAGAGAATGGCTGTCTTATTCTGTATCTTTGAAAATTGTGTACACTTCCTAACTATGGAAAGCGTCGCAGGAATCGATTAACTGGCAGAGACGGTATTAAAATGGCGACCGTTCCACCTTTGAACGACGAATGTACTACGCGTTACTGAAAGAGCTCCATGCCGAATTTCTGCCTATATGAATTATTCAGATTGATAATAATAATAAGTGTAATCGAAAAAGTCGTTGACCCATAGCAAAAGAATTTCCTAATCTATATCTAAAGCTTAGTATGATTTTAATTTTGCTCACCAGGACTCGTGTTCGAAAAGGTATTCTTCGACTGTGAAAATCCTGAAAGACAAAGAAATAGCATTTGATTATTTTTGAGGATAATAATAACAATGCATGTGACTTCAGATTTACGGTGAAGCTGTAGCTGGCATTTCGAAAGGCGTAATAAAATTTATCCACGTCAACGTGTGGCCACGCGAGGTTGTCGAATCTATAAGCGAGTATATGAATTATCTAGTCAAATGAGTCCAATTACGAAATTAAGTGACAATACGCTCCTTCGTGTGCACTCCCGAGTTTCTTCAGAGGGCGCTCGGGATCTTCGTCAGTTTTGAGTTATTTTTGAAAACCTTCCCCCGAGCTTCTAGAGGCTGCAAATTGAGCCGAGGAAAAGCAGTGCTCGGGATATTAAGACGTTTCGGCCCGGCCATTTTCTAATAAAGTCGTCGCGTTCCAAGGCTTTGGGGGAGAAAAACAGGGGTTGAAAAAGATTCCTCTCCTTCTAAGAAAGTTAGGGGATTCTAAGAGGAATGGGGGAACGGTGGTTGCTTGGCAGAAGAGCCTGGGACGAAGGTCGAACTCCACCCTAAAATGACTTTAACGAGCCGGCATCTTAAAATGGGGATGTAGAGCCAGAGCCGAGTTTGCGCGTTGTTTGATAAATTAACCCAGAAAATGTGTTCGCGCTCCATGGAGTCTAACAAGCCCTTAGGTACCGGCAGAATATTCATTCTCCATTGCATTAACAAACGTTCAAACTTGTACGGGCTTTGGCCTAAGTAGGCTTTGAATTTCAAAGTAAATTTAGGTGTCGCAATATTCATATAAAAAAAATAATTAACGCCCCGCAGCTATACCGTCCGAAGGAGAGACTTAAAAATATCCTGCATCAATAATAAGTCCTCTGATAAATCCTGGTGAAATTCAGGATCGGCGAGCACTTCCGCCAGGAGGAATTGTTCATTTATGGAATTTGAATCGCGCGTGTCACGAGATCCGGTTTTCCTTTTATGACCCAGCATCGAAATCGGTTTCGGTCCCTTTCTATTTTTGTCCAAAGATGAAACTTAAACCTCAATCAGAACTTCAGCACGAAGCGTTTCAGATTTTTCGAAAACCGCATAATGCCAGCCGGTGAGGCAGCAGGCAGAAGTAGGCAAGACCCATTCAGAAAATCCACTTCCTAGGTCTCGTGTTACCGGAGTATTTTGACAAGATCTTATTGTCGAAGGGGGCCAAATCCTATTGACCCTATTATGGCCCTATTAGTATTATATGGGGATTTGCGGTTACTCCTTGAAAGAACTCCTCCTGGCGTCTCCTTTTCCTAGAAAGCGTGTGCTTCTGCACACTTAGCATCACTTCGTCCCCATCATGTTCCACTCGTTCATTCGCTTTCTCTCTTTCCCAATAATTTTTCCTCTCTCCATCTTTATCTCTCTCTCTCTCTCTCTCTCTTGGACACGGATATAAAGAATTCACTTGGTGTCGACGCCGCACCGTTTCAAACGTGCAATTTTCCACTGCCGAGCGCCGAGCCCATCGACTCCCGTGAACCTAGACCACGTCGACAGCTACGCCTACGCTTACATCCAGCATAGACGCCTCTGCAGCGTAGAAATGCTTGGACAAATGATCCCGCCTGCTTATAAGTATCGCTCAACATATATTATACAATGAAATCTTGCCATTTTCTATCATAGTCTTATTACGAGTCTTTAACCTCAAAATCTAAAGAAATTAATAAATCCTCAGAACCCTCAATTTTATATCAGCAAAGGGTACGTTTTCTATGAAATTTCCTGCGAGTGCCATTATACCCCATTATTACATACTTATTAAATACACGACTAATACTTGCACTTAAAATGACTTTCGAAACATCCTATATTTACACTGCTGTATGTCATAGCAAGAACATAAAAATAAAACCTAGGTCAATATAAATACTCCAGATGTACCTTGGAGACACAACGTTGACATAGTTTCATGTATAAAAAGTGGTAAAGATTTTGCGGCAAAAGAATCCATTTAAAATAATGTCCGCTAGTGGGCCCCCTCGACGACAACGAATACCTTCGTTTTGAAAGCCGCGAGCATCGCGGAATGAGCTGCTACTTAGAGAACGGGTGAAAACGCATTCAGAGGCATGCAATCAAGACGCGTCAGGGTGTGCGTGCGAGAGAGAGAGAGAGAGAGAAGTACAAGTTACGTCAGTACACAAGTCTCTCGCGAGATCTCGCAACACACGTGTACGTACAACCACGCCTATATATATATATATATAAAACAAACCACGAGGAGTCATGACTCGAATTGCACGTGTGCATAAGTCATACACGATCGTATAAAGCTTTCGTTAGTTCGTGTGTCCCGTATGCGACTGCGTGAGTATCGCGAGGCGTGAATTCATGTATGCTCGCGAAGCACTCTTCACCGAGACAATCGAGGTGTTGGACTGGAAATCCATACCAATTTGAGCGACTTACGTTCGTTCGCTTGAAAGCGCCTAGCTACGTACGCATTTACGTACATGCGACATACGAACGTACCTTTGGAGGTACCCATAAGTTTTTGCTTACATGCTTTCGTATATATTTTACTACGTGCGTTTATACGCGCAATGCGCATTATGTGCTAGTCTCGTGCATTAAACGAATTATCGGCGACTCTTATCCTGATAATATACAAACTCTGTGTTATTATTTATTGAGAGGAGATTTATATAGGAGAAAATAGTGATTTTACTCCTTTTCAATGCATACCTTCTGTTACGCCATGTGGTGCCGATAAAAATGTTCAAAGAGTGGTATACGTTGATATAGGGTGGTATATGGTTATTTTCAATCGAATTTAGAATTATTTGGACTGCGGTTTGTCTATTGGTAACGGAGGATATACCTTTGGCGAATAAAAAAAGTGGGGTTAGTGGCAGAACTAGTGGGAATGAACGAAACTTTTGCCGGCCACTGTACATGGGGTACGTAATGGACATAGTTTGGCGGTAATGTCCGAGACTAATTCCCGTGTTATTTCATTAACGTCCCGCAAGTCCCGAGGGGTTAGGCACCTACGTCGCTCAATGCTACTACCACTAGTATCGATACCAGTACTGGTACTATTATTACTACTACCCCTAGCATCAGTACCAACGTCAGTACAAGCACTAGCGCCAGTACCAACATCAGTAGTAGCGACACCACCAACCTCGGTCACCCCTTTAGTCCTCGGTAGGTTTAGATATATGTCAAAGGGTGAAAATTTACGAGGTAACTAAACAGGCGAAAGTCGATTGAATATTTCTTACGTGACTGGATGCTGCCTTTAAGTCGAACGAGTTAAACATATTTTTATCTCTTTTCAAACGTCATCTCGCACCTTGGTCTCCTCTTCGCTCTAGACGAAACAACACCCTTTTACCAGCGCGACCCACCACCCCTTCACAAAATCGATTGCCCAGACCGGAAACGGCAGCCAGTCGATCTCCACGAGTGCGAAATTAATCGACAACCTTTACCGGGTGCGGACTCTAGCGCCTTTCCTCCAGAGTCGATTGATTTGTTAGGGCAGATTATGTGATTAGGTCGCGTCTAGGCTGGGGCAAATGATTGACACTGGTGGGAGAATTAAGTGGTGAGAAGATCTAGCGAGGAAGAGAAGGGCTGAGGGGATGAAGAGGCGCAGGAAAATAATTTCTGGTAAAACAGAGAAAAGTGGGAGCAATCACGCGAAATAGAGTGGGCCTCTTCTACGTCAGCCTGGCTGCGCATTATGAATGAAGTCGTATTCAGGGATGTCAGGGTCCACAAGCATTTCCATCCGCATCCGCATTTGCATTTGGATTCGCATCCGCATTCGAGTGTGGCAAAGCGTGTGCACTCGAGAAAATACAAAATGGACAAACGCGGTGCCGATGCGAGTAATTCGACGTTGGGATCAGATCCCTTCGCGAGTAGCGAACGCAGGTCGGTTCTCTTCTGGAATCTACGAATGGCCGAGGAATTTTCTTGACTTCTCACCGGGGTAGTGTTGTCTAATTATTCCAAGTTGTTAAGGCGAGTTAGGACGCTTAAGGGACTAAATTAAGACATTCCGTCCGACAAATCTCCCAAGAATCTCAATTAACTTCCCTAGGTTCTCGGGCTTTAATTAACTGTTTAATTTCATTTAATTTGCATTCACAATTATATAAACTAGTCATCTGTGCGACGGCTCTTCTTACGTTTTTGCATTTGTGTCAAAATCATTTGTTTCTTAGGTTAGGATTGCGCACGTAACAATTTAGGCATTCAGGCCGGGCTTACATTTATAAGACTTGGGAATCGCAAATATTTTGTAAACTTGTTTGGGATAATCAGTAAATAACAGTACCATGATGTCAATCAGAGAAGACAGGCGAGGCTAACTAATTTTTAAAATAATGGAATTTTCGACCTTTCAGGAATTAATTAAATGAAAAGTAGAATTTCATGTTTTCCTTTGAATTGTAATTCTTTAAATAGTAACGAATCTCAACGAAACACGCTTCAGCCTAGCAATATCGAATTTAATCGGAGAAAGCTAATTTGAATTGCAAGGCACTTACGCACACGCGTAAATACACAACAGTGGTATAGCAAGTACACCAGCTCTCTTACACGTTCAGCTATACGTTCGTGGGCACTTTTGCGGAAACAAAGCAAAGCGAATTCATAATTCGCTAATTTGTTCAAGATTTTTTGCTCGAGTGCTGGTGCTTTGTCGCAAATCTGCCGAACAGGGGTGCAGAAGTCGCTTTGAAGTACTAATCAGTATCGACCTGCCTATAGTCTGTGCTCCTTAGCCACACCCGCACTATTTTTTACGCGACACGCGACCTACGACCTCTTGTCCTCCGACCCTCTGACGCCTCCCACATCTATAACGACGACGACCGCAAGAAGGCTGTTCCAGAAATATTATGTAACACCATTTGAAAAAAAATTGTATCAATAAACTAATTCCCAAGATCAAAGTGAATTAGATAATATTTCCTATCAACAATCGCTCCGCGTCTTTTTACAAAATTTTTTTAATCACTGCTAACAACCCTTTTTACTCAGAATATTTACATATTTATTCAGCGACTCCATTTTCGTACTTTTTAAAACCAAGAAAATGTTCAAGTAGCAAATAAGTGTTGGTATTTCTCAGGATGACGCAACTCCCTTACATCTTCCTGCTAGAGGTAAACGCAGCGCTTTGGTCGTGACGTAGTATAAAAGTAAGGAGTCTGGGGGGGGGGGGGAATAGAAAAAACAAAGATAGACGATTGCACAACGTTTTGTAGTAAGGTTTCTCCAGAAGCGCACAGAGGACGCGAACTCAAAGGAGGGAAAAGTCGCCATGCGCGAAACTCAGGGAGGAATTGTGAGATTGGGGGAGGTGAGAGTCTAAGGGACGACGTGGTACCGATGAGGGTTGGAGTAAGAGTCGTGGAGGTCGGTATAGGAAGGAGGTGAGTAAGGAGGGTGGAAGCGTGTTCCTCAGGCGTTGATAGGCAATCTAGTTGATTGCCAACTTCAAACGGACCGAGACGCCACTGAGAGGCGATCCTATATAAGGTGGTAGAAAAGCAGCAAAGGCCTGAATCGCGTGAATATCTGAATCCTCAAACAATAACCTGCCATCCACCTCTTTTAGCTCGTGCCGTTATACCTTCTATGACGCTACAGGTCTTTTCAGGAGTCACACGATTTTCTCGACAATTGTATATGCGATTGTACGTTTCAATTGCACTTTCCCGCACTATTTCTAGCTTTCTTTCATTTCTATTCGTTTCTGCTACGAACGTCTTTTTTGTCGGAATGAAAGTGAGACTTTAAAAAATGGGAATAATTTTGTTATGGTGTTTTTTTTTTTGGAAGGTATACTTAGAAATAAAACCCTGTATAATTCTCTATGGCCGTGTAGAGTCGTACGTATTAATTCGCTGCCTGCGTATACGAAGGGACCGGCCATTCTTTGAATTCGTTTCGTAGCGGGATCGATATAATTATTTAGATGAATCGTCGTATAGGTAAGCATCTAGTGAGGTCTTGGTCTGAACTGTCGTCTTTAAGTCTGCCTAAGATTTAAGACAAAAAGGAACGAATAAAGTGCGTAAAATAAATGCGTACGTTAAGACGAGGTGCCAGAGTGACGTTTGAATGGAAGGGCAGATCTTTTGTGTTACCCAGGAAACCCGACACCCGAAAATCGTTCTCAAAATTCACTCAGCACGGTAAATTTTGTACGATCTCTCGATTTCAGGATCGATTTTACCCTCGACTTATGTACCACTTAAAAATCTCAACATGTCCACCCATGAAAACTATAATTTTCGTACATTTCTATAATACTAAAATACAGCGAATACCACCCGTGAAACTTTGAACTAAAATTTACAAAATTACACCGTACACCCATAAAACTTTGAATCTTTGCTATCCCAAATTAATTAGTTTTTTTAATTTATATTTATTCGCACAGTCATTCTCATCAATCATTATTCTCATAGTCGAACGGATGTTTATATCAATACAATTTTTTCATAGGTCTCAACAATTTCTCTTGTCCAGTGTCAAGAAATATTTGTAAAACGAATTTAGAGTTATGGAACTTTAGCTTCGTAGTAACAAGTGAAATCGTATTCCAGATTCGTAGGACTAAACCTAAACGAAGGACGGTTGAGAACAGTTTGCCCGCGAGCGGCCATTTTTACGTTTTGTCAAGGTTCTTTGTATTTTAGTGAGACATTGCAGGTCTGCCCAACACTCAACTCATTATATCACTAATTATTCATAACGCTGGTGATTATTCTGACAAAAATATTCAATTCCCACAGTGTACATCACAAATCCACCCCTCTGTCCCTTTCACTCCCCATCACCACCCTTCTCTCTCTCCCCCTCTTTCCACCATCAACCTCCTCTTCAGTCTTCTTCGGTATTCACTTTCAACATCCCTATCTCTTTCTCTTGCCATCCAACTCGATGATTCTCTCGGATAGCACAAAACAATGTCGTGTGTCTATACAAAAAAAAAAAGAAAACTTGAATCCCAAGAATATGTCATCCAGTCAATTAATCATGCCTCATCAAAAAGGTACTACAGAGTACGAATTAGATTCTATGAAAACTACTCGATGGAATAATATTATTTCTTCAATAACCCTTACGAGATATTCTTTGTTCCTAACACGTATAATCGTTAACGCTAGTTAACGCGCCGAGATCTAGTTTCTCTTCGTATGAAAAGTTTGCTTATACGAAGAAAAGAAAACAAAAAAAATGTAATGACTACCTCTCAATGGTGATTGAGTAATATGAGTATTATTAAGGTGAATATTTTTCATAGGCATACAGTGAGACTTCATTGTATGGTCATGCTAATTGACAATGGGTAATTATTTCTTGTGCTAACGAGAGCGATCCGCGTCATGCGGAGAGTCAAGTTGATTAGAACGAGCCAAGGAAGTCTGTAAGTAATTCTGGCTACCGACTGCTTGGTAAGTAGAAAACTATAGCAGTGTACTGACAGCTGTTCGTTATTGGTAAATTCTCGAAAAGTTAAAGGGAATCCGCAAAGTACAAATAGAGAATATATCTTATAGTGTATATACGTAATAGTACGAGTAGAAGGTGTATCTACTTTCGGTAACACGATCTTTAGTGTATCGTCGTTAAGTGATAGCTAATGTAAGCGGTGCGTTAAGTGCTCGTTTCACAGCATCATGATGATGATACGCCTATTAATTGACTGAATCATTGCGAATGCAGGTGGATAATCGTACGTTGGTGTTTATCGCTGCACTGCACGACATCAATCATGTGCACTTATTAGATTATCTCCGTATAATGGGAGCCTAGAAAGCATTAGAATTTGCCAGACGATTAGTACTCGTGGCATTCTATAATTTTCACTGAATCGCTTCAACGGTAAATGTCCTGTAGGTTCGAGATACGAATGTAATCTGAAGTCTCTTTTTTGAGAGAACGTGAGGAATAGCAGACGACGTAAGTAAGTAGGCACCTCGTTGGTTGAGATAGAATAAAAAGAAAGAGTCTCCAGGCAGTTTAAGAAAACTGTGTGAGAATAAAAGAAAAAGAAAAAAAAAAGTGCAAGTTCTTTAACGTACCGTGAGGGGGTGTGTGTTGACTTGGGCTGTGTTGATGATGATTCGCAGCTACAGACGTGCCCGGAAGTACGTGTTGCGCGTGCGCAGCCGGATGCACATTGACTCCTGGGGAGGCCGGAAGCTGACCCGGTTGATGGACCTGGTGATGCGCGACATGATGCGCAGGGTGAGGATGAGGTGGCGGCAAAAATGCCGCTGCAACTGCTGCTTGAGCGTTCAAATATGCCATCCGTGATGCCGTCAGGTTACCCAAATTCCCTAGATTGCCTAAATTCCCTAGGTGGTTCGTTAGGCTGGGCATATAGTCCCAAAGTTTGTGATGGGGAGCAGTCGGCGCATAAGACACTGCCGATACTCCCGCTGGGGGTGAACCTTGCGGCGATCCCAGATCGCTACCACCGTTTCCATTTCCACTTCCTCCATTCAGACCCAGCAGCTCCTTGATCGCGAATGGCGATCGCTGCGGCATCTTGGACTCTTCTTCGACCTTGAGTCTTTGACACTTAAACTATCATCGCTTATCACGCGATAAATACACGCGAGATGGCGTCGAGTTTCTCGCACCACCACAACCAACACCAACACTTTATTCGATGATTAAAGGTGCGTACACAATTGGATCGATAGTCGTTGATTTTCTGATATCAGATTACTTTTCTTTGATCTTGATTCTTAATGGAACTCATGTAGGTCAGAATACTCTGGGTCGATTCTCATCGAAGACACCAATGGACCTTAAGATTTTTCTTTTTAATATTCTTATATAATACTGCTCGGCTTACTTTTGGACTTTGATGCTTATTTTGATAGGGATGACCCGAACCTCTTTCCTTTTACGTGGTCCCACTTAAATCCCAATTGAGAATACTCATGGAAATCAGCAGTGCAAAAGTGTATCGGTAGATTTTTGCAAATTTTTAGGCCCTCGAAATTACCTTATAACGTACATACAGTCTGTTTATGGCTGCCGACGCTTTGGTGTATCCGTATGGTAATCCAATGTTTCTAGTTTCTAGAACTGGTCTTTAATAGAACTACGTATGCTTGTTGATACTCTGATGCATTACTTGTATTTGATGTAATCTTACAACATATATTGATAACTTTATTTCTCCGTGATTCTCTGTTAAGGACCATCTATGGTCCTAGGTATTTTCATAAATCTCCATAATCTGATGGTTTTAGGGTCTTATCACGAGAATTACCGACAGGTAAGGACAAGTCGTGATAAAATTATTATCTTTATGAAAATTCGACTTATCTTCGATGGAATGTCAGCGACGGACAGTTGAAATCCAGTGATTTTGGTACCGACGGCCGCTTTCGAGAAATCCTTCGGCAAGTCTGCAACGAGCGACGGCACAGCGAGCGCGTTTCGATGTTTCTCTTGTATTTTTTCTTCACTTGGCTACATTTGAAACCGTAAACACAAGATCAAAACTGCTTCGATTTTCGGTGACTGTGAAAAAATTCGTTGTAATCAGGTACGAAATTATTGGTAATTATTCGAAGACTTTTCGATCAGTTTTACCGTTTGAGTTTTATTCTTCTTAAATGCAGCAGCCTTCTGTTAAGGACTCCGCCGGGAATAGAGCTTTGGCTTATTTTCAATAACACGAAAACAATCTAGCTCCTTTATTCGAACACGTGATTTTTCGACAGCGATCACAGAGTAAATCCTGACACGTCCAACGTGTCCCAAAGAATGATGAACCCGTCTCAAAACTTCTCCAAGAAATTAAAAAAATGCACCCTTTTCTTGATGCTTCTTCTTTCGTTCTTCACGGTAACACAATAATGATATCAGTATTTTGAAGTCTAGCTTTTCTGTCTTCCCCTGTCTCGCGTGTTCTTTGAGAGTCCAAATAAAGAGACTCGTGCACCGAGACCAAATCCTTCGTATAGTTACCAAACACACTGTAAATTATAATTGAAAATAATGGCGTATCATTGTACCAGCAGCCAGCCACACAAGAAGAACAAAATAGAAATTGGATAAATGACACGAAATCTATAGGAGGATGCGCTCCCTTTCTTTCTCTTCGGATACGTCCTTGAAGAATGCCTTCAGCAACGAGCAAGGTCGCAGGGCTCCCAGGACGCTTAGTGATATTACGTAAGCCGTCTTCCTTTATAATCAAAATAAAATCTTGAAAAATTTGTCAAACAGGTATGTAAAGCCGTTACTTTATCATTATTCGACAGTAGTTTAACCTCTTCTGTTTTTTTTTTCAATTTTTTTTCTTCTCGCTTCCTCTTTCTTTCCTCCAAACGTATTTGTCCTTGGTCCTCTGTTATCTCTTCTATTTTTTTCTTTTTTTCAGGTAAGTATCACGATATCGTTAAGCACCGTAAAACACGAGAGGACGACTCGCACAAATCTAAGATCCCGAAATATCGCAAGGGTCAAGGGGTCGCTCGGGGTTAGCAAATAGGCAGAAGCTGAGTACGCGTGGAGGTGAGTCAAACAGGGCTTGCGAGATGCTGAAGTGCGTACCGTGTCGGCGTCGCGGCGGTGGGCAACTGAGCTCCTGACGGGGGTGATCGTGCAAGGAATGAACCCCCGGCGCGCTTTCCCGGCAGATTCACGAACGCACTAACACGCGGGACGTACCGACATAAAGCCCCCGTATTTTACGCACAACAGTGGCCGTCTCGCATCGCGGATTGGTCGGTTTTTTGAGCCGGGTATCCGGGCAGACATAGCCCTAGTTAAACCGGAAGGAGGGATCTCGAATGGTGCACGCCTGCTTGGTAACGCCTCCGGCAGCACGATTCACGATGGGAAGTTTTCGAAAGTCTCTTTCACCCTCTCGCTCACTCTACACGTCCTCATACCACATATCTCATTCCTCATTCTCCATTCCTCATCCCTCCGGCGCAAGAAATGCACGCTTTCTCGTGCATTCCTCGCTACTGCTACCATGCTGTATGCATTCTGTCAACTTTTCTTTCTCCTCTATGCTTTACGCATTTACTATACTTACAGTCTTTCGTGAGAAGATCCAAATACGGAAAATACTATTCGAATGTCATTAATAATTTGATATTACTTATTACGAAAAGAAATAACGTGTTTAAGGATTATCGGTTTTAATTAAACTATCGAAAAATAATTTATTTTTATTTACTGTATAATATTATTTTTCATCTTTCAAATATAAAAGTTTTAGGTTTGGATGCAAAGATTTTTCTCATAATTTTTTCTTCTTTGTCAAAGTGAATACAATTATTATTGACTATTAGGGAAAGTCAAGGTTTCGTTAAAATATACTTACCTTAGCTATTTCTCTGTTCTATTCTCTTATATTATGATGTTGGTGATTGTGCTACTATAATCTTATTTTCTGAAATATTTTTATACGAAAGAGTCTTACGTCTCGAGGGTGCTCAAAGGGTCTTTAAAATTGTGGCATTGTAAAACTGGCTTTTGCTTAGCACCTTTATTAATGACGTAGGAGTGACTTGGGCATTGACCAATCAGGACGCGCCACTTGCAACCCTCATTGGCCGGGACGTAAATCGATTTATAACTTACCCCTCGCAACGTCCACCACGAAACCCACCCTTAGCACGTTCACACTTACGGCAGGTTTTCGCGAAATCATAGAGTTCTACACCGCCAATTCGCCATGGTGGGGATAACTCACGACCGTCGTCGCGCACAGTCCAAATACTTAGATTTTTCAAAGGCAGACTAGACGTCTCAAAATTAAGCTATTTTTCCGAAACGATATTTTATTTTTTTTTTCTTACATTTCTCCGACAAGAGGGAGGGATTGCACTCTGTTCTGCATACAATGCATCGTACAACAGAATAATATTCACTCGCGCTATAACACGTCACGAAATTTTAAACTTGTCAAAGTAATTTTTTACGGAAATTTAATCGTTACATTAAATACGGAAACAGTATTGAAATCTTGAGCAGAAAGAAAATTGACTGCTTCAAATTTCTATATTATTTTATATATGATCTTGTATTTGTATATTTTATATATATCGTGTGTTATGTAATGTCCAGCTGCGTTGTTGATTTAAAGAATAAATACCAACGTATAGATATCAACCGTGCAGTTAGGATAGGAAGAAAAAAACCAATCGATTTACCACGTTTCATCCACTTCGGTGATGATCATCAGGTAAAGTATCTGTATTAATTAATATAATTAATTTTTATAAATTAATAGATTTCAATATGAAAATTAATCTAATATTGAAGTCTCTTGAAAAGATTGTCTCACCTTAGCTAATATACATTTAAATAATTATAATTCATATTTTCCTTTAGACGTCATCAATATTCTTGTTAATGTTTTTATTTAATCCTTTATTTAATTTTTTCAGATAAACCAGGGGAGCGGCCATTTCGTGCGACCAGTGGGTCGTTCTGGAAATTTAACTTATAATTATTATTATATATGAAAAGTAACTAATACATACTAATAGATAACACTCTGTACTAGGCTCTATTTTTCATTTGGGATCTCATACAGAGATGCAATCGTATCTTACTGCACTCGAACGGAAAGTTGTGAGAGCGTCATACAAGCAACCCTCATCTTTCAACTTGGCGTCACCCTTGCTTAGGATTTACAAGAAGAGATTTTGCCTGCCGTAAATTCGTCGCATTGTACGATAGCACGTAAGCACGTATACACGTATACAGGTATCTTCCTTCGGGCAAAATTGCACTCTTAAACTTAAGCCTTCTTCTCCAGAGGATCTAAAACTCACAAGATGCTCTTTTACAATAGTCGCCAAACATCGCGAAATGAAATGGTGACTTGGTAGTAGAATCCTCTTGTACTTATAGGGGGTATATGCATTGTCAGTTTTGAATAATTATAAATAATGTCCATCCATCTGCGTATCCGTATCTACATGTACTTTTGGTTGTTCCAAAAGCATTGCTATAAAGTGCTCCATCATCTGAAATCGACATATACGAATTATCTTTGTGGATAGATAGATATATGATACTGTAAGGAATTGTTGTTATTATTATTTTATACATCATATTTAGAGGGTGGATTAATTTGACTTGTAATGTCTGATAATAGATACGTCTTTGTTTTGAATTCTGAAAAATTGTAATATTGATAATATATTGGATTCGATAACGATTGCTGTATTTATAGGATGTATAGCGTTTTTATTATTGCAAGCTGTAATTTGGGAAAAATAAGATAAAAAATGTTCACGGTCTGTTAAGTAGCATAAGTGTTTTCTCCGTTTAACCAGATGAGAATGTTTCACAGACGCTGAAGAATATCCGAAACGACCTCTTTCACTCACCGGTAAATTAGCCGAAATCCTTTAGAAGTGTCGAAAAATAACAACTCAAAAACCCGCAACTGGTACTCGAGAATGGTTAGTTTTGCCGTTGCCCGTGAAAATTGGGCGATCCATCCAGATCCTGTTTGCTTGGGAAACGGACGAGGCTTAATTGCTAGTGCCACGTTTCATGATTTCACGACGGTTTGAATGACCCTAAAAAAATAAAAATTAATTGGATGAAAGAAAGAACAATGCGTTTTTTTATCTTAGACAATTTTTTAGATTAAAAAAATTCGACGTCTAACGAAACGTATAATTAAATATATATAATCGATGCATTGTAATTTCATCGAACCTATTACAATATAAAGTTTGATTAAGATAACGCGTACAGTCGTATATTAAGAACAAAAATTGTTTACTGTTTTTCATATGCTATGTAAAATTTAAGCGCCAGTGATCACAGTTAAAATGGCGTCATCGCTGATGCGGATTTTCGTATGTCAAGATGATATTACCAATGAGTCTTAATCAAAATACAAAATAAATAAAGTCTGGACACTATCCAACTTGTGTAATATGGAATAACTCAGAATCGATAGGAGGAACGTAGCCGGCGGTCATAACTGAATTGAATAATACGAACATAGGTGCAGGCTTATATTGGGGTTCTTGAGTCCTGATGTCCCATAAGATTTTGTTTCTATAAATTCCATTTGGCTACCTGGATAAGAGTACCTAGTGAACGTCGAATCCGATTAAATTTCTGAATTCTGAAAATTAATAGCTCCGGGCCGATTTAATCAAGCAGGACGATTTGAATATTGATAAACCCACAGTACCTATGTATCTCAAAGCTGAAAGGATTCGACCGCGGACTGTGTTACCCTCTTCTCGAGGACGTTTTCGCCGAGTCTTGCAAAATTGTTAATCCGAAGCTTTTCCAATTACTATGACTCTGTCTCTTTCTCTGTTTCTCCCTCATTTTATGCCTCTTCCTTTTGGTACATCTTACTCTCTCACCTTCTACTTGGAAGATCTAGCTTTTTCATCCTAATCATTTTACTCTGTCCTTTCGCACTCTGCGTACTCTTTGTAAGCGAAAATACTCAATTCGGATGTTAAATTCAATTACACCATTTCTGATTAATCCTAAGTATCTTTTCCAGAAGGTTTGATATCCTTAGATACGTTCCGTGATTTCTGCGCGAGTTCAGTTTTTTTATTCGGAAGATTTTTATATGCTTGTTTTACGTGTCTGATGTGTAATTATATATGGTGACGTAAAAGTTTACTTTTGTTCATGTTTAGTGTGATTTGTATAAACGCATGGGAATGTTGATCCTTATTTCAAGTAAATGTAATTATTGAAATTTAGTAGTGTTCGACGTGCTTTGTATTAATAATGAAATTAATGTCATTTTTTTTTCATAGACCTTTTCATTCTTATTGTTGAAGAATATTGAATTACGTTACATATGGTCAAATGTTAAGGATGATACTGATTAATGGCGAGTGTTCACTTCCGGCGGGTGTTTCTTCTCTTTACGAAAGAAGCCGGATGAAAAAAAAATTAAAGGAATGGGTGAAAAATTTGTTATCTAAATTTTTCATTTGGATTTTCATTTGTTTGGTGGAAAACAGCTAGATATATATTTAGAATATTTGTATAGTTTGGTAATCAATTTTATTCTGGTTAATAAGATTTTAATTATGAAAAAACATGACGTTTGAAAGACTCAGAGAAAAAATTGTATTTTCATGAAATTCTCTTCTTAATAAAAATTCAAACAAAAATTCCAAATCCAAAGGATGTCTATTCTAAAAGTCGTAGAGGACAATAAGAAAGATCTCATAGAACTATTATAGAAACTGATTAGAATATTAAATGCTATTTCATGTGTAAGTATAGTTAGTGAATTGATTATTTTGAAAAAATGTCTTTTAGGAAGACAATGAATTTTAATTTAAAAACTTTGACGTTCGCTGCATTCGATCCTCCGCTTCATATTATTGTTTATTATATAAAATTTGTTTTGTACGTGGGTAAGAACTATGCCTTCATTGCTTTCACAGGAAAAATTTATTAATTATTATACAAACACATTTTGGTTTTCGTGTCGAGATAGACACGCATCAGGCGGACCACCCAGGGCTCGTCAAAATCTCGACAAGATAATTTTTGCCTCTCAAAAAAGTCACTGCGTCATCGCTCCTAACTGGTAGTCTTTCTTTTAATCTCTTCTCCATAAGCCCTTAAATATCTCGGGCCACTCGAAATTTTCATAATGCAAGCACGGCGCCATGGAATCTCATTCAATTTCGATAGGTGCTTCCTCGACTACGAAACGATTGTCTGAACAAATCACGTGACCCCAATGACTTTGAAATACGAGCAGGAACCTCTGAAATATAACTTCTC
This sequence comes from Hartigia nigra, assembly GCA_031001745.1. Taxonomy (NCBI): domain Eukaryota; kingdom Metazoa; phylum Arthropoda; class Insecta; order Hymenoptera; family Cephidae; genus Hartigia; species Hartigia nigra. The sequence continues at coordinate 521,500 of JARPRG010000013.1, forward strand.
AAGATTTTCATTATTTTCTATAAATGCATCTGGAATTCAAATTTTTATGAAATAAATCAGATGCAAAACTTAGCATCGGATACCCAGACTAAAATATTTATTGTTCCTTAGACTTCCAGAATATTCCTCCTCGGTATTTTTATTTTATCCTTCTTCTTTCAAATGCTGTGATGCAAACGAAGGATCAAGTTATCTCATGCCGCTTTGCAGTAATAATATTTTTGATAAACTCTGATATATACTATTTCCATCAAGAATCGTTTCTGCATTACTTAACAATACACTGATCGGTATAATATTTATCTAGTATATACAGGATGCAAGTACGTAGGTAGAAATTTAGGTAAACTTATGTCACCCAGTGTACTTTTTCCTTAGACTCAGAAAGGTTCAGGATTTATATGAGAGATGGCACCACCGAACCTGTCGGTAATTCTGGACGTGCTGCCGTCTGCTCGCTAGGGGTTGAACTGAATTTTGCTCAACACTTTCTCGTGTTCATCCCCTGACATTTTGATTTTTAACGCAACACCAGTGTTTAGATAACAACTCAACAGAGATTCATAATTAATTTAGATGTAGTACCTTTAAAATTCTATTTAAAAACGTACAATCACGACTAATGGTTGCAGCAATAAATTTACGTGTTTAGTTCTCAACTAACGACTAGAGTCGAAGCTTCCATATACCTGTAATTATACTTAACTGTATCTTTAAAATTTAGAATTTTGTACTTCAGACAATACTTTCCTGTAACGCAAAGCTTCAGTGCTATCGATGAGGCACTGAGCCCTTGGCTGTTGTAAAGATTCATACCCACCCTTCGTAACACGATCCTACAGAAGAAAGAATAAATTGAAATTTATCAAAGATCAGTGAGCGAACGCTTTAATGGCGCAAGCAATATGGCTTCAAAAGAGCTCTTTTCTAGATTTAGATTATGCAATACTTTTCGCTTGGGAAAACGGATAGCGCCTTGAGCCTCGTTAAGTATTAAACTTTAAAGTTCGCCCTCCTCGGGGTTGTAGCCTACGGGATTTCTTTTATTCTTCGCATAACGATATCGCGTGATCTTGGAAAACGAGACATTTGAAAAATTATGCCAATTCGTGGTGATACCAAGGAAACAGATACCTCAAGTTCGTATTACATATAGACAGTGGTTCCTTAAAAAATACCTAATACACATAAAATGAATTACGATCAATAACATACCTAAGTATACATTCTCGCCATTCGTAATTATACTTTTTGCACAGTCGTAAGTATAAAAAAAAATTAAATTTCAAGGAAATAGATTGCCATTAAATTTTTTGCAATTTTATTTTATGGAAATAAAATTTGATCGTAGTACCTACATTCCTTCGGAATAAGACTCCAGAATAAAATTGTAATCTGAAAGTAACCTTAAATTGGCTTGATTTATTGGTCACGTCAAATCTCGGTATAAGCACGTCCGGTATTGGCTCAGGCCGGGCATCATTTGCTCCTCATACGATCCAATTAGGATGAAATACGATACGGCAACAGTCACAAGCCCCTGTCTGCGCGATTAGCCCTATTCGGAGACAACGCGTTTCTATCCAGCCTCCGGGCTTGGGGACCTGATTCATTCGAATCTATCTGTTTCCACTGGGATCACGACTCTACTCATTAGACTATCTTTTTTTTTTCTTCTCATCTGACGGATGTGTTTTCAAACGAGTGTAAATACACTTTTCATTTTACGCTCTTGCACTCGCGTTTCCGTATCGCGCTCGTGTTTGCTCCTATCCTTTGAGGTTGCAGATAGATGAATTTAGAGATTTTCTAACACACCTCAGTCGTCACGTAGAGATCGAGTCGTAAATCAAAGGAAAAATTGAAGCGAGTTTGATATCTAAGAAATAATAACATCGCGGGTTTGATTTGAATAACGACGATTTATTCGTGTGTTCCGTGCACTTTCAGGCTTTCACACTGTTTCTGTTTCGACGAGAGGGTGACGTAGGAATCGCATATGCCACGCCCTCTTAACGATGAAATTATAGCGGCCATGTTTGCTAACCTCATGTTGAAATCCAGGTGTGAATTCTCGCGCTCATCCTTTGAAGAATCATTTGATATAGGATACATTACGTATTGCTTGGTATGACCAGTGCGACACGCTGCATAACGTTTGTATAAGTTGGAAAGAATGAATAATTTATTTGCAATAATTATATATTTTTAGGTGCTGACATTTGCGTTATTGCGCAATCAAAGCTTTTTTTTTTAATATTATTCAATATTTGATAATAGCTTTAACGTTAAAGATGTTATTACCCATACTTTTTTATATAATTATAATGCTTTATATACTTCAAGTATATCCATTGAAAATTCAATAAATCTCAGTTAGTTACCTTTTCTTTTTTTTTCAATATTTATTCGTGTTTCCGTAAGATTCGGTTTTCACGTAAATCTTTCAGCGTAGCCGGGGGCTAGCAAAGATGCAACAGGCCTCTACTAACAAACCCGGAGAATCTGGCACTTCTCCTGTAGTGGCCTCGACACGTGTAGTGTCATACATGGAAGAATGCTAGTTAGATTCAAGGCTTCTCAGGCTTCTGCCTATCTGCTTGGTTCTCACTGAAAAAAAAGTAAGAAAAAAAAACTCCCTGAGAAATAGGTACGTAAGGGAATATAAGAAGAGCCAAGATTTTCAGACAGGAATGGGTCACGAGGGGTGTCGTGTTATCATAGATTAAGATAACGATACATATAAATCTATGGTCGATTCTTTTTCTCAGGTCTTTTCTATTCCAAAACGCGATGATCGACAAATTTAAATTATTTTACATAAATATTGAGTCATCATAAAAATTCTTTGCCAACTGGATTTCCTGCGATTTTATCTAGTCATTTGATTTTATTTCAAGAACCCTATAAGTTTGACTTGAAGGGTTGAAAGGAACATGCGTGCGTTTTATACCTTCAGAATTATTCTGTCGAGTGCTTCGAGCACTCGGATGCATCATTCGAATTTTTGGAAGCGCGCAGCGATGGCTCTTTGATGGATGGGCCCCGTTGCACAAGCCAATGGATGGTTGGATGGTGGATGAATGTGAGGATACTCGGTGCGCAGAAGATGGCAAACCGTTGCAGGGGTGTACGAGTATGAATATTAATGTGCTGAGACTGCTAAACACAAGCAGCGAAAGCCCTTCGCTTCTGCTATCTATTAATCCTCAGCTTCGGATCTGCATGAAACAGCCAAACCGTGAACGCTGTTTTAACGGCGTTATCTCAGGAATAACTGGGGAATAGATATTTTTGCGTAGACACGTTCTGATTGTTACTTTGGAAAATTTTGTTTAAATCTTAAAAGAAAAGACGTATTTTAAAAAAATTACGACCCATTACATTTACTGTTACCACAGCTTTTACTCATAGAGTCTAATAGTCTAATAGAGAATAAGAGTCTCAATAGTCAGCCATTTACGGAATCGTCATTTGGAATAATAGTACGTGAATGGACCTTAATGATCGATCGCATTAAGAATGTAGAATCCAGCGAAGAATATAGAAGATTTTCTATAAACGTGATGCCTGTCTTAGACATCCGGATGCAATTTCAGAAATTAGGGTGTCTCGTACGAGCGATGAGACGATGAAAGAGAGAGAAAGAGAGGCAGTATGCAAGAAAGGCTACGAGCGAGATGAGGGCATAAAAGAATCGTGGGAGTTAAGCTGGAGCGAAGAAAAAAGTGTGGAGAGAAAAAAAAAAGAAGAAATTCGTGCGAAAATTTTGTTCACTTTTCTTTCCGCAAATAGACGCAGGAAGGACACCCTGTTTTGCGCGTTGTTGCGTACGAGCCCATCGCGTGCACTTACGTATATTTTATGCATTCGTTCGAATGCGGTGGCCCGCGGGGGTGGGAGTGAGGCTAGGGGCTTACGAGGAGGTACCGACTAAGGGGGATCGGGGAGAGCCCATCAAGAGGCTACATATAAAATCATAAGGCACGTGGCCACGCCCACTCCCCCCTGGTATCCGCCAATAGGGGACGAGTGCATTTAAATCGCAACCCTCGGTGCATTGTCGATTTTTTTTTCACAGGCGGGGTGAGCGAAACGTTTGGCCGTAGAGACTCCAGGGATCCTGCAACGCCACACCAAGAATATTCATTTTCCCTGCTCCTTCTTCTCCCGCCTTCCTATATGTATGTATCCCTTACGCGAGCCACGTGTGACTGCGTGTATATTCCTTTTGCAGATCGAACTATTTCATTTTATTTTTTCGAACACCTTTATTGGCTCACTTGGGAACTTAAGTCGCTCGGAAATAACGTGGGAAACGTCTCTAATAGTAAGTTCAATGCGAAGGATTTTTTATGATGGAATTTAACCGGTTCAAATTAACCGAATTTTCTTCGTTCCTTATTTTATCAATTAATATTTCGTCATATGCAACGTTATGATTATGGTATTTTATTTTGCGAAAAATATTCGACAATGAAATCATTTTACGGGGAAATTCTTTTCGCGTTATTACGAGCAAACGTGTGTTTCTTTTTAACGAATCAATCTTGCGACAATGATTGTTCTTGACTATGGAATCCATTGGAAAGCTTTTGTATGGACATACAGATGTTAACTTTATTCTAATTTATAAGTCTTTATAGCCTTAAAACTAAACGGGGAATAAGATGGATGTTCCAGTCATCGGTCATGCAATACTAACCGTCAGTGTGTGCTTTGACTATAGCAAAATTTATAGTATTATAACATAACTGGCGATTACTGGTACATGACCGATGACTGGGATATCCATCTTATTGCTCGTTTAGTTTTAAGGCTCTATTATGAACTTTAATTTTTTTTTAAACTACGAAAAGTGAACAACTTTTGGTAAACCCTGGCTCTTGTGCTCTTTCGACCTTGGAATCCAATTGGCTCACAGCTATTTGCTTTTCGTATTTTCACAAAAATGAAAGTTCATAATGCAGCCCTTGACTTCAAAAGATTTTGTTTATTAAGCGTGACTATGAAAATGGGTTCAAGCGCGAAATGGATCTGGCAACAACTGGTGATTAAATTTTAATTATATAAAACAAGTTTTTCAGGAATACATTTTTTGTCTATTTGAATCAGTACGAGATCACTTTTCAAATTATAGAATTGCAAAACACAGTATCGCAGTAAAGTATATTACTAATTAATGTGATAGTCTAATGGAATTATTTCTTTTCACGTCATCATAGAATATAACACACGGATGCAAATGAGTAGCTATATACATTATGGATATCAGAACTTTTGAATATTCCGAATTCTTTACCTTTTACATGCAGCATGATTCCTAATTTTCAAGTATGTAATCAATAAATGTTTTTCATATAATGCACAGCATAGTCTCCAATTAATACAAACTTATCGTAAAGCTAATTTGAAGCAACGTATACATTAGATTTTCATCACGTTTCAATATATACTGTATTGTTATAAAATTACATATGAATATTGTAGCAAGTGGATCGTTTATTAATTTTTTTTGTAATTTAATTGATCCTACGAAAGAGAATACGTGACGTTTAATAACTAGGAAAAAACGGAATAACACCGGGCAGTTTATTTTTTACATCAAAAATTTATATTAATCATATAGTTTACTTAGTCGTTAAACATTTTATGTTATGTCTCAACTATACCGTTTATATGTTTGTTTTTTTCAATTTTTATTACATCACAACTTATACATAGCCCATGGCGTCAGGTGCAGAGATATTAATTGAAATCTTATACCTTATATATTTCATAAATTGTATACTGTAACGTTACATGGAATATTTGAAATTCCAAAATTTTGGAAATAAAGCGAATCAGCTGTTGTTGTACAATTCCAAAAAAAAACAACATTATTTTGGATAATTGTAAATCTGTTGAAACGGATTTATGAAATTATGTTCAAATAATGTTGAAAAATTTATAATATCTTTGAGTAGCCAATATAACGAGTGTTAACATAATAAAAAAAAATAAAACATTCATTTTTTATTACCGTACCATATTTACACATAGCACCAGATACCGAACTATTAATAACTTAATTAAAATATGACATAGTAGATACATTAAGGTTTCATTCTACTGTATGCTGATTCCTAATTACGAATAAATAAAAAAAAATATAACTTTTTCATTGTGGACGCCATAATCCCGTTTTCCTTTATATACGTAATCACGAGATTTATTAGTACAAATTTTAGACCCGCTCAAAACAGACCATTATAATTTTGGTTTCTTGTTGATTTCATAATAAGATCTTGAATCCATTAATCGAGAAAGTCATAATTTTTTTTTTTGACGTGAAAAAAATATTGACATATTTCAAAGAAGCTGTTCGATCATATAGGCAAAAGTGCCGAGGGGACCCTTATCTCTTCCAGCATATCTTTTAGCGTGTCCCCCTTCATCCCAACCCATAATTCGTTCATTTGATTTCTTCTTCGAGCGGAAATGGCTGAGCAGCCATTCGCGCGAGACTTCCGGTCGACTGGAGATAGAAATGGAGTCCTTGCGAGGGGAAATTGCCGTTCACTCAAAATTGATAATAAATTCGATAATGGCACCCGGTCCGATAATCTTACGAGATAAAATACCGCAATTTTATTAATATTAGCGATGGTGTACTTATTTTATTTTCCTTGTCCTTCTCTTCTTATTAAGATTTAGTGTAACATTTGAAGATATTTTATTCTTGTTAAAGCCTCTGTCGCTTTTTCTTTCTCAAGAGAACGTATCTATAGAAATTATTGAAATAAAGTAAGTATATAATTTTATAATTTTCTTGAATATAGTATTATGGGAATTTGTCAAGAATCACATAATTTTTTTTATAATGATCACGTTATTTCTGTATTATAACATTTATGGCTTTTTAAAAATAAAATATTTTAAAAAGTTTTGAAACAAAAAATAATTTCTTCTTTTAACGCAAACACAGCACGATACTTTTTTAATCGTTGATATTTTCATTCTATACATCTTACCATTTTCGTAATAATAATTTCTACGAATTCGTGTTCTCTCGAAGTGCTTGTAATTTCGGCAGAGTCGCACGAGGGATTCAGGCAAAGCATTTTTCACAGACGCCATTTTGCCACCCTTAATTTCTGGCTCCAATCAAAATGACTCATACGACTTTGTAAAGCAGCTCGACCCCCCGGGCACAGCAGTTAGGAGTGATGCAATTACGTTAAACGCTAACGAGCTAACTCTCAATAGAAAATGGCTGTATGCTCCATTGACTACGAACTGCAAAGCCATTACAGTCTGATTTTTTCGGAATTTGCTTCCGTCGCAAAAAATGCAAATGACATGCCTTCGGAAACAATAATCGTTTTTCCATAACTATTCTTGAGCGGAAAATAATTATTAAAATAGAAAAAAAAAATTATTTATCCCAAAATTATGTTGCTCCATATATTTATAAAAATCGTTAAACATCAACTAGAAGGAAATTTTCAAAATTCAGTGAATTTCAATAAAGACGCCATTTCTACAAAAATATAGAATCACTTCTACAATTCTCATCATACGTATGATTATACTTTGGCATTAGATGATTCGAAGAAGATTTTAATTGACCCATTGAATTGAAGTAAGAAAAGAATCCATTTCGAAAATTACACAAATTTCTATCAGTGATTTCCAGCGGCCAAGTCCGACCGGGAATAGGTATTCTTTTTCGTCCATCAAAGATCCAATACGGAAAAGTCGTTCAGTCTAACTATTGTGGTAAATCCTCAGAAACGTAGGGACAGCACTGCCATCCTGGTCGGAGCTACTTCGCGCCCCTTACAGAATAAAATTTCGCGAAGGGTTTCCACTGAATGCTTGTCAGGACCAGAAGACATCTTTTGTAGCGGACTACAAGTCCAAAGAAAGTTGTATGTTGTCCTCATCGATATCGTACGACTGCAGAGGAATCTTCTCTCTTTATTTATCAATCAATTCGCAGAGAAGAAATCGTAATGGGGGATGATGCGGGGGAATAGCGGTAAAGAATGGGCTATACCTTTCTAGGGACAATTCGTTAAATTGATAACACACAATCAGTATCATTTTTCAAGGTTATACGTTACGTAATTATTTTTACAAATTCCAACATTCCAGCTATACAGTAACTGTACAAATTGTCGGTCGTATTGGTTTATACAGTTTATTTAATGTTTTTAACGTTTTTTTTTCTCTTCTTTAATGGAACCTTCGTGTTTTGCCGAATACGAACAGGGAGAGTGACGATAATAGTTGTTATTAGAGTTTTAATGGCATATGGATGCACGGTTTTTAATGTGGTCTCAGATTCCGCAGGCTCCATATGTACGCGGGAAGGGACCGAGTTAAAAATGTCGTACCGGCACAAAGGCGAAAATTTTAATAATGGATTTATGCGCATATGTTAGTCCAAGCCATTATTATTTCCAGATAATGTATGTGCCGAGCTTCCGGATAATGGTATCACTTGGTAGCAGCAATGCCGGTTTTAAAATATCCCCCTCGCCCCCTTCAATTCCCCAGTATAAACACGAGCTGGCTTCTCTCGTTCCGTTACGTGCTTTTTACAACCCTCGCGAAATATGGATGAGTCCTCACGCGGCCGCCATTTTAAAAATGGTCCGGAAGACGCCCTACGCAACCCCTACGTTCCTTCGACGAAATTCAAAATATTGACGTTATCAGCTGTTCTATAAAAAATTCAGGTTGACGCAAAATTTCGTGAAGACTTTTGTTACAGGGCGTAATTTTTTTACTAATTTTCTCATTAACTCTTCGTTGTCATGATGGTACGAAAACCCACCAATAGTTGAACGTTTCTCTTTTTATCGCATCTAATTTGCTTAGGTCCGATCTATTTCCTCTACGAGAAAAAGTTACTTAAAATTGGTCAATTTGAACCAAAGATATAAGCCGCTGAAAATGCGAAAGCCAAATTCGCACTGTGTTACGAAGTCGGATACAGACAATAAGCGTGACAAGGAAAAGTTAATTTAGAATAAGAATATTTATGTTACCATCGAAGAGTCGATTGGTTCATCCCTTTTCAATGATTCGAAGCAAATTGGTGATCGGGTTTTTAGAAGTTTCGTAGTTCAGCTGCGGCATTTTCGAGCCACGAAGAAATGGTCTTTCTCTTGGAAGGAATTCCGGTGGCGCCATTTTGTCATTATTGTCCCGATCGAGAATGGTAAATCATTTATACCCTCATCGTTTTGCCCTAAAGGGTTTATGCTGGTGGTACTTGAAAGGAGCCCTTTGAAAAACATTTTTCTACTAATGGCTCCTGCTTGCAACCCTCAACTGTTCCTAGTAGAGGCTTTTGCGTTCTCCACTGCGACTCCAGGAGTAATTGAACATAGTTATAGGGAGGCTGTATTGGGAAACAATTGCAAGAATATTTAGCTTCTTGAGTGTCAGAATCTAGAGGGAACAGCAGAAGCTCTACGGAATAAAAGAAAATGGCGGAAATCGTTGAATGCAACTACGTACCAGCGACTTTCTATGGTAACATATCATTTTAAATCGAAAAGGTACTGATAAAAATTGACATTAATTTTTCGGCATATGACTTTTATATTATCGCACGCATAAATTTTTATAATCAATGTGGGACACAAGTTTCTTATAATAAAAATGTAATTGCAAAATTTTTAGAACTTCTTATTACAACCGCAAAAAAATGGAATTGCTATTATTATCACATAATTAAAAATGTATTACTTAAATTGTATTGTCAATGCTGATCGGTAATGCAGCTCGTTATTTTTGATATTCGAAGAATGAACATTTATTCAGAGATTTATAAAGCTTCAGTATATTGAAAATGTTCTGAATAAAAAATACATACTTCCATATTGAAAATTGGACGAAAATATTCGGGGAAAATGATGGTGGTATCGGGGGATGCTCGTTGACGAAATAAATTTAGCGTCTAATAAATTCACAAAACATCGATTTTTTCCATAGGGAAGATGCTGCGCAGTTACGAGCGCTAATATAAATGAATAAAAATTGTTCACAGGACGCAATGGAAAATCGCATAATTTGGTTCGTTAGTTTGTTATTTAGTTCGTGTTTACGACACGCATAGTTTTCGCAGCGTTGAGGAATTGAGAATTATTTGATATTTAAATTCGATAATCGTATTTCTGGAAGCGTCCGCCATTTCTACGTCTCTGCCATGTTGATTTTTGCGCGGCATCTATACCGCGTGCAGGCGAAGAGCTACCACCACGAATGGATCTCGTTTCCCCGTGAATTACCGAAAAGCCGATTCAGGAAATATCTCAAAATGGTCGGCAGATGCGATATACCATTCGATATCTGAGAGTATCGAGAGATTTCGAAGATTTTCCGGCCCCTTCTACCGACCTCTTCCGGTGCTCGGAGTATAGGCAGAGTTATTACGAATGTCCCCACCTCTTAGTTTTGATATCCCCACCCCGTATAACACCCCTGAAGGGCTGGTACACACAAAGCACACATCTACCCCATTACGGTACAGTCATCTCAGGAAGCTAGGTCGACTACGCGAATCATCCGGATCTTCCCAGAGGGTCTTATAGACTTCCAAAAAATATATCCAACTAGCTACCCTCGGGCCGAACTCAAGCCTCTTTTTGATTTTCGAGTAGGATTCCAGGCTATCGAGATAAAAATTAGAAATCTTCACGATCCGCGTGGTGCCTTTCTATCGGTACTTTTTTTGCATTAATTAAAAGCTCCAGCCTCCGGCCGCCAGTCGCTCGGCCATCTTGGCTCCAGGCACGCCCCCTCTCTTTTGTTTTCGGATTTTTTTAATGATTTCTCCTTTAGTACTTGGATGTATATATATGCGCGTTACCTATACGCGAACTGGCATGTGTGCACATATGCAGAAACGCCAATGTGAACGCTTACTGTGACGACGGGTCCATATAATACCAATTCGCAAGAGCCATAGTTTTCGAAATAGTTGGTTGCCACTGGTGCACAGACCCTTCCCTTTTCTCCGTTAGTTTTTGCCACCAGTGCGTGGCGTCAGGTTTACGCACAACCCGGTCTTTGCCGAACCTTTTTTTTTGGACGATCGTCAGTATTTTCTGGTATGTTTCTATTTTCTTTGTTTCGTCTTTATCTGTTTTTGGTTTAGTTTTTTCTTCAATTTTTACTCTCGTTCATGCACTTTTATTATGACTCTTTCAAGCTACTCTATCAAGTTATACTTTTAAACTGAAAGTGCCATTCTTATCTCATTTCTGGCTTCTATTTTATTCTTTCATTTCTATTACTTACTGGTTTACCTTATCTTGCGAATCTTTGTAATAGCCGATACACATGTTTTACGAATTTCGTTAATTATTGTTTTTTTTTTAGTAAGATATAATTATTGAATTACGTTGTCAAAATTCAAAAATTTGTTAATCTAAATTGTATAAGCTTGTACGATATACTAGGCATCTTTGCAAGGTCTTACGAAAGCTAATATTTTTATTTTAAACTCAGTATTGTTTATTTACTACAGCAATTAAATTATGCGTTTTTGTCTTTCTAATTTTAGGATGATTTTTTTTGTGATCGGATAATGAGATAATGTTTTGATCTTATGACAGTGTGAGATTCACGTTTTTAATAATCTGTATTTGTAAGGGCACATTGATTTAAAAAAAAATATAATAACGTTTGAATAATCAATTAGCATGTGAATTAGTATTATACTTTTCATGTGTCTTCACGCTGACATTCAAATTTGGCGATTCTTTACTCAGATTTTGTGTTTTTATACCAGTAACTGTAAATCTCATTTTCCTCTGTTAGAATGAGAGAACAAAAGAAATATTACTCTCGTTTAAACAAATATTGCACTTTCATAATATTAATTAAAAAATATTCGAATATGGATTATATAAAACAAAAGATTTTCAACTGTTCATGCTCCCTACTATTTCAGCATTTAAATATTTTAGTCTTAATTGATCAATACTATTATTTGAAATAAACATAAAATCCAGACTACTCTTGTTCTTCAATAACTTTTGGGATGATTTTTAAAATGTTACGTTTGTAGAAAAATTAAGATTTTATAAAAATCAAAAATACACCAAGGGCAAGTACCAGAAACAATTTTCTTCATATAACTTTACGTCTGTACGCGAATACGTTGGCAATAGTTACGTCGATTTATGAAAATTTGCAGAAAACATATTTGCAAAACTTTAAAAAGTTCGAAGCAACGATGGTGGCGAATGGAGCATCGTCAAGCAGGGGACATCTGCGCCCGATAATGTTGGACGTGGGTACGACAACTTGTGTCCACTGGGACTTCAATGCAGATGTCTCCGGAACTTCTCGAAATTTCAATAGAAATATTGTAAATATAGAAATATAAAATATTCTGGATTATAAGTAACACTCAAGAGTCTTATGCAGAGCTGTATAGTACTGACATATTTTAGTGCATCAATAGAAAAATCAAAATGGAAAAGTTTGTTAACATTTTTTTCTATAGAAATATCTTATTGACCAAAATCAATTTTAATTTTTCTAATTACACTATGATTTTTCTAACGTTTCATTTCACTTATATATTCGCGCGATGAAACTGTTTGTTTCTTATATGAAAAGCTTACGTGACGTAATACTTACATTTTAACTTGTTGTTAAAAATGCAAATTTCTGGCAATTCTTTCATAATGTTACGAAACTTCAAGAAAGCCTTTGGTGAATTTTAGACTATTGTAAAGCATGATTATTAGAGGGAAAATTATTGCAATATTTTCATATTATTAGTAAAATATTACTTGTTTTGATATGATGAGAATGCAGGGACTTGCTAGACGAAAGAATCTTGATAATGTAAACATCTGTGTACACGGATTGACGCATGCTCACGTTGTGTCAACAATGAAAATTTGAATAAGGAGGTAGTTGAAGGCTTGAATGTACAACGAGAATTCTGTAGAATAATGAACAGGATGTATTTTCAATTGCGTATTTAACGCAAGGCATCTGACATATTTATGATGAACAATTGATGAAAAAAAAAATTAATATACTTTTTTCCCCCAAATATATCCAATGTTTCAGATAGTCGAATTTCATTAAATGACAGATTTAATAATCACAGAGGTTAATCGCATGAGAAATTGTGATACGTATTTGGTTGAAAAATGACGATAAATTATTAGTTTTAAGAAACAAGTTTTTACAGTAAGATTGTCACCACGCGACGGTAACTTCAGTTCACGGCGGCCGTCGGCGCGTAGGCCTAAACTTTTCGAGCGAATTCAGGAAAAAAAAAGGGAAAAACTGGTTTAAATTTTTACAAAAATTTTGAAAATCATCGTGAAATTGTTATAACAATTGATTTACAGTGTGGGCATATTCATGGCATTTTTTTTCATTACTAATGGCATTCTAATTGTTATTAAGGAAAAAGAAGTTCTTGCAATCGTTCAAACCACAGAAATATCTCTTTTCGTAACTAAAAAATAAAATCACATCATTTTTTTACATTTATTGGTGTTTGATTGTTCAATAAATCCGTTGGTAAGAAGAAGCAATTGGTAATATTGGACAATTCGTTTACGGCTTTATTGATAATTCACGGTTAAAAACAAGTAATGAAAAATATTACAAAGGAGTATAAACGAATTATATTTATTCCAAATTCTGTATAATCGAATTGCTACACTTCTCTTTATTTTCAAACGTGCTATATGATTCAATATAGTACACTGTGACGTATAAACTGCTTGTACAGATTAAAGTTTGTACAGTATTTCTTCCCCATAGTGTCATTAAGAATGACTTATTTAAATATATTCGTGTCAATATGAACATTCAAAAATAGTGTAAAGGAAAATAATACCTCTTTTTTATTCAACATCAATAATAAAAATTGTCGTCTTAAGATAACTTATAAAATAATGTATATTATAGACCATAATCCATTGTAAATTCAATAATCGTAAGACATCGTTATAACAGTGTAGACAATCCTCTAAAACAAAATACAATGTTTTTTTTAAGTAACAGTAGTACAAATAAAGAAATAATAGTTGGATCGGAAAACTTTGAATACACGATTACAATAAGGAGAATGACCTAACAAAATCCGTATTACGAATACTTGTCTCCGATTGTAATTGAAGTTGCAATTCAAAAAGCTAAGAACATTATTAATATAAGTGAGTAACAAGTTTAAATAAGTCAATTTTACATAAATAATTATTAGTAATCATAAATAAAAACTTCTGAAAAGACTATATCATTGTTTTACTTTGACCGTAACGCGAAGAAAATTTTCTTCGCTAGATTTAAAGTAGCCCCGATCCGTCTAACGGTGTCAGCCGATGAAAACCAATTTTTCAATTTTCTCTACACGACGTCGCGCGACGTTGTACGCTACGTCGAATTTTCATCACCGCGACTTCTACCTCCGAAATTCAATATCGCAATAGTTAGGTACTTTAAATTTCATTGGAACTTCACGGTTCATGCTCCATTGCCTGCATATAGAAACTTGCAACTATACATCTCATACTCTTCATGAACGTCCGTAGCGGCGGCACTGGAAGTACAAGGAGATAATTTTCTTTCAGAAAAATTCTCATTAGAGTTCATTTTATTTGTTTAATAATTCCACTGAATAATTACATCGTCCCGCAATTTATTATAAGAATTTCTCTATGCACTCTTCCACGGACTTTCTTTACTTAGAAATTATTAACCAACTTTTTACCTTGTAACGAAAGTGACGAATCGACAAATAATACTGTCTGAAAATTACATTGTACTTCGTGTAATATCAGATATCATTTTTTGGTGTACACGTAAGAATTTACCAAATTTCGTTCGAGGTATAAAGCAGTAGTACAAAAGAGAACCTATTTAATATAATCGTAAATGGATATTGTAAAATTCGTACGGAAATCTAGACCCCGGTACATTTCTCCATCGTGAAGTATTTACACGCTTTTGAAAAGTGCGTGACACAATTCTCTATTATGACGGCTTACGTAAATAATACAAACGTTCCAAACGATAGGCCTCGTCTGTTTGCCCGTCCGTCCGTGAGTGTCCCTGGTTTCTATTCTCTAACGTCCAAGCTAATTTGGCAAAGAATCGGAGTTTTGAAATTTGAGGAGCCCTCGTCGCGAGAAAGAACTACGGCTGGTACTTGTCAAGGCATCTTTTCACGTCGCTCGCTCGTCTTTCATCTGGCTGCCTTCTCTCCGCTGGTGTTTGTGGGATATTTTGAAATTCGAACGGGACCTTTTTGATGACCGATTCGGACGGCAACATGTTTTTTCACGTGGTGCGAACAACCGGGAATGTCTTTTAAATACGGGTGAATGAAGTCGTCATAGTACATCAAATAGGTACCCATCGTGTTCTTTGTGTAAAGGGACAAATGGGTGACAAACGATTTTTCATGTCGCGGTCGTTTGAACGTTTGTACTACTCCTCTCTCATTGTAGATTCAACGTTCAGCATTTTCCAGCTTGGCATTCCCGCAGCCATTCGTATTATAACACTCACCGGCCCTCGAGCAGAGGCATAAAACAGTTCTGTCACGCTTCCAGAATGGCGGACATAACATTATTCTCGTGGGTTCTCAAGATACATTCGCACTGTACGCAATGGAAATGAGCATATGATATTGAAAATCGCACTTGCCAAGCAGAGTATATCGAGTATTACTTGAAAAAATCGGAAAGATAACATGCGTTAAAAAGATTTTAAAAGTTGACATTAAACATGCAATGGAGTAAATTAAATCTATTTTTAAAAATTACCAAATGCAAATTTTATACTCTATCATTGCGATTCTCATTGTTGTGTACGGTTGTTGTCGTCGAAGCTTCATTAACCACCGTAGCTTTATGCATTTAGCGTTTTTACGTCTTTCGTAAAGGTGCGCGTACCACCATTCAATGCCATACAGTAGTGGAATACCCTTGCACAATCTTAAACACGAACACTCTTCTTTCCCCTAGTGTCGCATAAAAAGCCACTGCCGGTACGAAGACTCGGAAAATTCAGTTAGTCTTTGAACAATGTGTTCAGAGTTACGCGGGAGAAATTACCTAGCACGTACCAACCAACATTCTCGTTAATACAATGGGTGTACTTGCGTTGTAAAACGTAAAAAATGGCTATTATTATGGCTCCCATTGTCGCACTTTATTTTCTTTCAGTGTTTTACGCAAAGTGTCGCACCCACTCGCAGTTTTCTTAAGGCTTAAACTCTAAAGGACGTATTACACACGATACAGTATGAATATCTGCAGTTTCCATGTGCATCCAGTTTCTTTTTCCTTTCTTGATGCATTTACATGCAGTACCACCAGGTATAGTACAGTTACACAGAAACCTTTATTTTGTTAGCGGTCAATTACCAGAAACAAATCTTCAATCATTATCCCCATTCGTGATCGTTTTCATTCAAATCAAAGATTTGATACCAATGATACTTGTATCTCCTCAAACTTCTATATAAATTGTATCTGTTGTTTCGAAAATTCCCGCCAAATTTTTCTAATCGAATTTTCAAGAGTATCGCTCCTTTCGACGTTTATTGGCTCGATGACTGATGCCGCTTTATAAGCCTGTCCTACAATTTAATTACTGCTTGATAGCCGGCCGGTGGATTTTACGTAGGGGAGGATTCGCGATCGGTTATTCCCGATCAGTCCAATCAATGCCTGCCGATTCTCCTCGAATGACTTGGCGCTTGTGTTTACTCTCTCTCGTCTCTTCAAATCCTAGCTATCACAATAATTCTCTCATGACGGAAAAATGTGTGCTGGGCTATTCCACCGGTGGAACTCGTTCGATTCTCAGTGTCTGGAAATAATTAGAGGCGAGGCTGGGTGTTGCCACGGCAACCGCCAATCAGAGAGCAAAGAAAAATTTTTCCTTTTATAACGCGCATTTTTCTGTGCTTGCCTGTGCATGGGTGCCCGCGGGGAGATAATGTATGCAGCGACACGTCGAAACACACGGATGGAAGTGCAAAATATTCCTCTCCCTCCTCGTCCCCCTCCTCCGACCCATTGCATCCCTTAAACAGTCCATGCTACCCTCTACTTCCATGCAACGACATCCCTCTCTCTTTTTTCTCCGTTTTTTTCTCTCTCTCCTTCTTTCGCCCCCGCTTACATTCCCTACGACGCTGCAACTCCCTTCATTCCGCTTCCCGCCACCCCACTACCGCCCACGCAGTGAGACGCTCCTGCATTCAGAGACTTACACCCCGTTCAGAACGAAACGGCGATCCCTGACCCATCTACCACCTTTTTGCACCAGCAAACTTCCATCAACTATCCACGTGTCTTTCCTTCTTTCTCCTCTGCCACTTCTTATGCTTTCCTCCACTTTTTTGCTTGCGTCATTCCTTTTCATACTTTTTGTACATCGTCTTTTGTTATATTTATGCTTTTGAGACGAAATTTTTCGAGAACCATCGGCAAGATTCATCGTGACTTCTTTGTCAAGTTGCTAGTTAACTTTTACATTTTACGGAATAATTCGTATGTCCGTTAGGTTAGGTTGCAGCCTACGAAATTGAAAACGTAACAAACTTTGTTTACACGAAGTACACTGGAGGTTATATGGAAAGGAACATTATTATGATTGCTTACGTTATCGGTTCGGTTAACAATATGTAAATATATTTAAGAAACTTATTCGCTGATATAATAAACAATGATTTTGACTGGAACTAATTGCGAATCGTTGAATTGTTATTTTTATAAATTTATTTCTTAAACTTATTTATAAACAGACACCAGGGTAACCTAAAAAGATTTTTCAATATTTCGACGATCTTCTGTTCAACATGATACATTGAGAATAATGCTGTAATACTGCAAATTTTCAATGTAAAATCGAAATGAGTCTTAAAAATACAATGAAATTATTTTCCATGAATCCGTTCTCTGCTGTTATGGCGGCAAGCCATCTCGTCAGAAACGGAGTATAGTTTGTTATCTTGTTTGCTATATGACAAATTTTCAGGCGTCGAAAAGACCTCTTTGATGTTCCAGTATATTGTGTGTCGTAATATCGCTCTGTTTCAATTAATGGAAAAAGGAGTATCTTTAAGCCACTACCACGCAAACCACTTTACCTCTTATAAAAATGGCGTCCGCCATGGAATCCTCTGGAATATCAGAAACAGCATGGAATTATACTCACGATGATTTCGAATTTCAGTCTTTTTCAACAGAAACGTAGGTACGTGTTATCAATGCTGAAAACGTATATTTTTACTTTTAAAAATTTGTAGTCTCCCTCGAAAATGCTGTTCTACGTTCTTGGCTATTTGAAAATACGAAAAGTTACAATAATTTTAAGGAGGTAAAAGTGGGGGTCAGCTAAGATTTAAAAACTGCGAATACAATGAATTTCTTTGTTAAAAACAAATAGAGTGTGGGTGTCAGCGCACTACTCGAGTCTTGAATGGTTTTTATTTTGGTTCGGTTTGACAGTACGCGTCTTTGTTTTGGCTAAACTGAAAGCCCTACCTGTTCTAATTAACTTATTCAACCTTACCTGGCAGGATATATAATGCCGTTTTAGGAAGGCATGAATATTTAAATGGACAATTTTTAATTTCTTCAGCCATCCTTATCGAGCCTAATGATTCACGTATGATACATAAAAACTTAAATCTCTATTAGATTTTTAATAGAACTTGAACATTTTTATTCTACTTATTAAGTTCCCGTTACCATTTTTCCATATAAATGCTCAAATATTTTGTTTTGCAATCAAAAAATCATTTCAGTCTTATCATAAATATCTTTCCGTCGGAAACTGTTCTAACAACTTGAAACTCTTTCGCAAAATCCACATTAACTAAGATTCGACTAAATTTGTCGAAATAGTCACTCAAAATTTCGGAATAATATTTATATAATGCCAAAAAGAGAAACCCTAGTGCTTATAAAAATAAATGAGTAAAAAGCAGCTATCTATAATTAAGATTATTAGCTTTAGAAACATTAATATTGTGAAAGCAGCCTAATAGATAAGGGTACCATTTTAAAAGTAGTAATCTCGACCCTTTGATTTTTATATGATTCAATCGATAATAAACATCCTCCGTAATCAGAATCCACAATCCGAAGTTCGGGTTTCTTGGTCAAAATTTCTTCCGGTCCTGAGGCGAGTGAAAAGAATGGCCGTAACATGACACGTAACCACGGCAGCAGCACGTGGGAAGAAACCGCGACGTAAATACACTCATAGAAATCGAAAATGGGCATGAAAGGGGTGTGTTTCAAAACATGTCAGCTTCAATATCGGTACCAGGCATCGATCTGCTCAGCTCTGTCTCGTATTTACTTGGCAGGTATTCTATTTCGGTACCTCCGCTTCTCTTCAACATCACTCCAAAACTTCCTTCACGTCAAGGAAGTCTTTCGCGTCCTTCTGAATCGACGTAGAATTAGACAAAAAGTGGAGTTTCGTGTTCTAACGTTTTTCATTACACACCTACCTACTATTGAGTAATTTTGACGGACTACAAAAAAATAATCAAACAAATCAAGTTAGCTAGATATACCAAATACCATCATCAATTCGCATGAACCACTCAAAGAGTAACATAATGAGCGACGCGTCAAAAAAAAATCGACAACCATTTAATGTAATTACTTGAGCAAATAAGGAATCGTTAGAAAAAAAAAGCAAGTGATGGCTGAAGAGCGAAGGAGAAGGTGAATTCGAAAGAGCGACACTGCTACTTGTCGTGAGCCGTTAATGGCGAAAAGATCTATTGGATGCTAAGACTCGGCAATGGGGTAAGACAGAATTATAAATTCCCATTAAGGAGCGGGGTGAGTCGGTATTGTGAAGCAGAATCTCGAGTGAGCGCAGATAATTACGATGGATCAATTACGCATTGACCAATTAATTTTCGAGCCTAGGTGCTGCATTGAATGGAGAACCGAGGTGCTTGGGTGTTATAAGTAAGTACATAATATACAAATACATACGTACGTATATGTTGGTATACACCAGGAGGCACCCTGTATCTCGCTTTTAAATAGTAAATACATTTTAGCGTGTGGCGGGTAATGTGTAATATTTTTAATTGGATCTTCACGTCTCTCTCGCTCGCTCGCTCACCAGCGTCATTCGCTCTCTCTTCCGCTCAGGAAAAAAAAGCGCTCGAAGCTCTCTTCGCTACCCCGTGGAACATGCAATTATTTTCCCGTTCCTTGTGGATTGTTTCTCTGTGAATTTTTAGTTCTATAATCTCTTAACGCTCCCCGTAGCCTCCAGGTGGCATTAGACTCTACGGCAATAAGAAAAAAGCACTACGACGTTTAGACGACACTCGAGCCGACGCTGGTACGAGTTCATGATCACTGACTCGACTTATCCCTCTGTCTATTTATTTTTCATTTTTCTTTAACGTATTCTTTACAAATCACGATATCTTTCCATGGATTAATCATGAAAAAATTGCGAAAGTAACCAGAAGCGATCGATCTTCTAATTCTTGGGTTCTGTCGTCGTCAGAAAATATTCTTGTTTATTTTTTGGCAAGGATTGTTTTATTTTACGAATAAGACTTTTGAAACTTGGAAAAAAATTGTTGTTTTTCAATGCTTATTGTTTTTTATATTTTTTATCAACAGAAATTTTAGAAAGTCATGTTTTGGTTTTGGATCGAGATGGGGGCTCGTGAGATCTTGCACCTTCCTTTAACAGTTAGGTTTACCGAGTGAAACTCGTTGATCGACAATCAAACCCCCTATTATCTAAATGTTACCATGTATTTAAGTTTCAGGCAAACGTAAACCTATTTTTATGAAGATACGATCAAGCCACAAGCCAAACGAGGGATGTAGATCAAAATCTCAATTGTTGTTAGCGTGAGAAATGGACATCTGTTAAATGCTGTTAGGCTGTCCATGCTGATTATAATCTTCACTAGGAACAAATTGCGTTATATTGGGAAGTGTGAAGCTGAGGATGTTCTCGTCACGAGTTTCAAGATGTCCGACGAGATACGTTTTTAGATGAATATCATCGAAGCAAGACAGTTATTTTCTGCTAATATAAAAATATTGTAGAAGAGACCTATGACAAAAACACCTTTGTACTTCTTAAAGATTTTCTTTTTATTGCCATATATAAGAAAAACAGCCTCTGTAAGTAGAATATTTAGTTAATTACTTAAGTATGACAATAATATTGTAAAAGCGTATTATTTTCTTATATTGTAAGCTTTTCGTACGTATATCAAAAAATTTGGCAAAATATTCATTGGAGAAATTTGGCAAATATTAATGTTCTATATTTATTAGAAAATATTATACGCTGTAATGTTTTCTATAAAATTTGCTAAATCGCAAAATATTCTATGAAATTTTAGTACGTCAGAATAGACAGAAAGGGTGAATCTCTGCAGAAAAACTTGCCGTCGCAATGGCGTTTTTCGTCGATACTTTTAGGCCTTTACCTTTGTATAAATTTCAATAAGGATTTTCCATATGTTCGTCAGTTCTGTTTTTGTTTTAACGTATTTCTTTTCCGTTGTTATATAATTGGCAAAGGCTTTCACATATTTATAGCTGATAATTATCGTACTGTAAATATTGTATCTTGCATGAATGAGTAGATGACTAGCGATAATATAGCGTGTCAGACCTTGAAGAATGCATTTCCGCTACTTCAGAAAGACTTTTCTTTATTTGAAGTAGAAAAATGTGTGTAAATAAAATAATATTTATTTTAAAAGAGAT
>JARPRG010000013.1:543369-557568 GCA_031001745.1 Hartigia nigra
ATCTCTTCTAAAAAGAGATATTGACATTTTTGCACAGAACAGTGAAGTGTTTATTAGTATCATCAAAGTAAAATTCTATTAATTGTTCTATTTAGAATAAATATCCTGCTCCTCGATCAACTCTAATTGTGAAATAATAATTATCAAGAATCCATTTTGCCGAATTTTCATAGAAAAATGTTTTATTCCAATGTTTTTTTTTTAGATATTTGCTCTCGCATTAGAACGTGCGAATATTTAGCAATAAAACTTATAAAATACACGATTGCACTCTGTAGAATCTTCAGCGCTGGAAGCGTATACTCCTGTAGTTTCTCATATTTGAAGAACCTCTTTTTTTCCTACGCATCCCCCGTGAACGACATCCACCATTTTGAATGGTGCGAACGTTGGCCCACTTTTTAGGGGTTGGGTTTCGTAGATTCGCCGTACTGCCGTTACCACCCCTCGACGAGCGACATTTATTTAACAAGGTAACCTTGTTACGTCGTTAGGTCAGATTAGGGCTTCCCCTGCTTGAAGGCAAGAGCCTAACGACCAATAGAATTGTCCTAAATAGTATAAACGATTTTAGCGGTCCGTCCTTTCTATGGTCGTCACGTAACGTATTTTCTCGAATACTCTCGAATGAAAGGATCGTGGGATTATTTTACAGCATATATATTTTATTTTCGTAAAATATATAACTTAGAAGGACATTCAAAAAGGTACGTTCGTTTATCTTTTATTTCTGATATTTGTTTAACGATATTGATTTTTTTTTTTAATAAATTGCAAAAAGTCATTCAGGCTTATGCCGGCGAAATAAATATTTCAATTACTTGGTAGAATGTGCAAAATTTATTATTTTTTTTTCCGCGAGAAATAAATAACCCTCGTTAGCTTCGCGTGTGTGAAATGATTTTTCTATAGGTAATAGAATAACGATGTCTTGTAAAACGGAAGTAGGAATTTTGATTGCATGGAGATTTACGAGGTATTCAACAAGGAAAATAACAAGGTGAACGCCATTACCTCGCTCTCGCTGATCGGCTTGTCCAAGTAATTTATTTTTCCCGAAATGTCAGATATTGTCCCATCTTACGAGTTTTTTTCGAGGGAATGACGATTTTCAATATTTTTAACGAGGAATACATTTTTTTCAATATATTACAGGATCCACCGTACAAATCGTTCTTAATATATCTTGAAGTGGGATATCATTATGATTTAATTTTCATGTCCGAATCCTGCTATAACATTGAAATCGTTAACCTGAACGTCATATAACGAAGCTACCATTTCTCTCGAGTGAAATTTAAATATCCCAATCGAAAAATACTGATTATTAGTATTACCGACAAAAAAAAGTGATTATGCTGAGAATAAGAATTATGGCAGCACGAAAAGCGAGGAAAGAGCTCGATTCTTGCATCACCTATCACGGTTTACATATTATATTTTCATTATCCGTTGTTAAACACGTACTATTAAAAGTACTTACACTACTGTAAGACATATGATCATCCGTAATCCTTATACTTTCCACAATTATTTTTATATTTTATATATCATTTAAATTACCGATACTTACGAAAGATATTCCAACCACATATCGTTCTAATTCCAGTATATTACGTGTCTCCATCTGGTATACATTTCTGCAACAACGAAATTTAAACGACCATCAAAGGTGCCCTTCTTTATCGACAACTCTTTTAACTATCCCACGAAACGCTCAGCGACTAAAGGTAAAGCAGAATCTGTAGAAATATTCTTACGCAGTAATATGGGCACGTTATGAACCAATTCATGACGTGTGCATAGCGTTTTATCATAAGAGTTCGAAATTATCAACTGAGCGTGTTTCCCTTATCAAGCAGTGGTTATCAACCCCTAAGAGGGTTCCAAACACTTGAAAACGATAAGAGGCGCTGTTAACGACCAGTTCCTCTCCTGTATTCAAGTTGAATTTAACATTGACCGTCGCACGGTTCGGTCCGCGCATCCGTGAAAATGTCAGAGTCCCTTGAATTTCCCGTGTATTTTCCGTGGTATTATCGCCATGAAATTCAAGTCGTAAAGTAACCGTAATTCAAAAATGAGTATTTCTCAAGACAGTGCAGCTACCATCGTGTGTCGAGAGGTTTTCGATGAAGCTTCCCATCCCTCAAACGAAGGTACATATATTCACGTATACATAAGCCCGGATAATTTGTAACCTTATGCGTCCCATTCCAATATCGACATATTATCTAATCAGACTGTGACGATCACTTTTACTGTCCCTGACTAGGAGCACGTGTAGTTTCAACCTAAAATATATATTAATAAATTTGTAGTAGATTAACTATTGATTAACAAAAAAATTTGACTTTTTCAATATATACAGTACCCTTTACCGTTAGATAATTTTAAATCTTTTTTCACACGAAATATCATAGATTATTCATGGAGAAAAGAAACTGGGATATGCTTCGCGATAATGAAGTCAGTGCTTAACATACTAAAAATAGATTACTGTTATTATCATCGTCATTATCATCATTGTGCCGATACACTGTTTATCTATATGGAATATTCGCTGCAAAATTGATTTGAAAAACAATCTAACGTTGTATCTATGTATGAGCCCATTAACGAATTAAGAGCAGTTACGTAACATTCGACACAATAGTCTTGAGAGCACTATGGAAAATGTAAGTTTTGAAAAGTTTAATCCAACTACATTATTTATAAGTATTTTGTAATGACATGAGAATATTAATTAAAACAATGTTATACCATTCATTGGACTACCGTATTCGTGAAGTTCCATTACTATAGCATAGTCTATAATCATGGCAATTATCTCGTAATTATTTTATTTGAGCCGGCAATGTAAAATCGGTGTACAAAAAAGCTAATCGTTCGTAAAGAGCAATACGTATGATACGAACATTTTTATTGTTTATTTACACCGGAGCTGCCACGAGCACCGTGCGTCCGGCCTAGCATCGCAAGGAAAATCAATAGAGTCCGCAGTGCGGCTAAAATTTTGTCGTCAGACTCGCAATGTCTCGTCATTCGACTGTCGACGCACGCGACTTCACTTTGCTTGTGGGACATATTATTATTATGTAAAAAAACATTACTTACACCTTTTCTCTACTGACGCACATAAAACAGGGGAATAAACCCTTCCCAAAGATAGGTTATTCTTCGGTAATGCGATAGGACGTGTCTTACTTCGTCAAGGGTATTGGTTGAAACTTTAGCAGTCAGGGACAGCTGGCGTAGGGGCTCACCCCCATATGCCGGCTCACCTGTCAAAGCAGCCTTGATGGAATTTTTAATCACCCCCTTTTCAACATTGAACCCCACGGCCTTTCGAGCGTTTTACATTATTTACGACAGTTTGCCTAGTAGTGGATAACACAGTCCACTATTTTTTTCAACATAGATTTTACGTGGATTTCATTACGCTTCTTATGGTGTTTATTATTTGTATAAAGGAAAGAACTTTCATTAAACTGTGCAGCCAAGAGAGCTAAAAATATTAAAGTTAATTGGCTTTTTAGCTTTTATAATAAAATTTCATCGATCTTCTGTAAAAATTGTCATTCATGAGAGTAGAGGATTCCGGTTGGGCTTGGTTTCTTTAAAATTATGAATACATAGTAAGCGTTCGTGTTGCAGAGGTCATAGACTATGCTAAACGCCTGGGAATTGACCCGGATGCCGAACCACACCTTCTGGATCTGGCCCGGGAGGGCCTCATGGCCGCTTTACCGAAGGGATGGTCACCCTGCTTCCACGAGGCCACCGGAGCATGGTATTATTATCAGGCTTCTACGGGAACTACGACCTGGGAACATCCTCTTGATGCTGTGTACAAGGCACGGGTGGAACAAGCCAGGCTGGGTAATCGGCAGATGAGTGTTGGTATGTGTTTCAAGGTCACTAATGCACAAGAACATACTAGTCATTCTCTGTACTTCAGATCTAGTTTCTAAGATAAAAAAGCTAACGTTTAATCATGATTTTAATCTGATTAAATTTAAGGTAATGATTTATTGAACAAATCTTGATTAGATGAGACAATCTTAATATAGACTCATGATAAATGGATTAAAATAAATTAAATGAATTTAAAAGGGGAAACTATTCTCTGGCTTCATAGGGATTTAATGTACAAGAATGTTATTTTCACTTCGATAACATCATCTTTCGTCAGGTGGAAATAATGCGAATGGAAGCTATGTACACGCGCTCGATCGGTTCTTAGAATTGAAATGAAGTGGAAACAGAGCGTGAACAAGATAAGAGAATGTTTCAAAATACGTATTACGTATTAGAGAAAAATAACGCGACTGAATTCTTTATTCATTCTTCGCGGCTGAATAAAAGAAGCGTATTCGTTCTTGCCATTCGGCATTAACGAATTTCCACACCATATTTCTTCCTGACCCAAGAATTAACAAAAGTACACCGAAAAATCGTTTACTCACAGAAGAAGATTCGAAGACAACAGCCAAGGACTTGGAGTCTCACGAGGAAGCAACCCTGCCAAAGGAGTCTGTACAAATTTCCATACCAACCACGAAGATTCCGTCGAAGCTGGTACCATTGCGAAAATCTAAGGTCGACGGACATGCTATGCGCAAGAAGGATCCCAGCTTCGATAAGCATCAGCCCTGCAAAGAAAACGAATCGAGGTCGGAAAACCTCAGTAATATAAGCACCGACAGAGCCTCGAGAGATTATACAAATCTCAGGTTTCAAGATCCAAAGTTTTACGAGAGCCCGAAGTTGTTGGACGCCTCGAGGCAGGAGTTTCCGGGGAAGGAACTTGATCTCAAGGAGGTACTCAAAAGATCCGAGTCCCTGAGTCCACGATACGAGAAGGACTGGGAACAGCTGTCCAGTAGATTCAGCTCCGAGGAGAACATCATTGATATTGATAAATTGAGCGTCGTTTCCTTGATGAAAGCCGAGAAAACGCAGGAGAGATTCGACAAGGAAAAACATCCGAGACAGCTAGGCCAGCAGAGGGAACTCACCCTCAGCGGTGGTGGTTCCATGTTCCTCAAGAGCAACAGGAGCAGGGACACGACTCCTAGTCAGGAGAGTGCCTTGCTCGAGGATTTTCAAGTATTTCGAAAATCTGATGATACGGGAAACGTGACGTGCGGCGAGAAGCCGAAATCAATTCTACGCGAGAAACCATCCGAAGATGCTGCCTCATTAGAGAATCTTCAGATCCTTGCAGGCGTGACCGAGTTCAGTAACGCTGCTGGGGATAGGCCAAAATCGATCTTGCGAGAGAAGCCATCGGAGGACGGTGAGTTGCGCGACGCTTGTCCCTTTTACACCCTTTTTCATAAATGCTCATCACATTTATACTAGTTGTTCATATATGGATGGACGATGTAGACAGAAGGGATACTGTAGCTAGAAGTTTTCGTTTTTATTGGGTTTTGATTTATTCTCGTAGACGACAGACACGTTGACGAGGAGCGGAAGAGCGTTCGGTTCGATTTGGAAAAGGATGTCGCCATTAAGTTCACGTACTCCGGATCGTACGATGATTGGGAATCTGAATCCGAAGAGCAGAATGTTCATATATCGGCCGTCGTTACTCACAAACAAGATAGCGGATATTCATCAATACTCCAGAAACAAAATACGCATGATTTTCATTCGGAAACTAATACCAATAATAAGGAAAATGGGAATAACGATTTGAACAGTCCGAATAAGGATAATTTCTTGGAGAGTGTTAATACGGTGCCGAAACAATCAAAGGTGGTGGGCAGAAGATTCGTTGTTCAAAATGTATCGGAAAATGAACACTTTCAACAAGTCACGAAGAGTGTAGTTAATGATGACCAGAACGATTTTGTTTCTACGAAATTCGAGAATGTGAAAAATATTGATCTTCCATCAAAAAGTGAGACGGACAGTTCGACCAGGAGTAGTAACGGCATGAGATCACTAAAATTGGACGACATTCGTAAAAGTAAAGAAATTATGTTGGAAAATATGAAGATGTCGGATCGTAGAATAGAGAGTGAAATGCAGCGAGAAAAGGAGGAAATATATCACTTGATGAAGATCAGACACGACCTCGAGATGGCCAAGCATGAACGAAAATCAAAATTAGATAAAGAAGATTCAGAAAGCATAGAAGACTTAAAAGCATTGGCGATTGCAGAACATGAAAAGGAGATCCAATCTTTCAAGAAAGAGTTCACGGTGCAATTGGAACGAACTAAGAAGGAATTAGAAGAAAAGTTTCTTGAGCAGAAACAGCTTTTGGAAGAGAATATAAAAATTAAATTGAAGGATCTTAGAGAGGATATGATTGAAAGAGAGAAGGAGGAAGTTGAAAAATTGATAAGTGAGATGGACCGGATTAGATTAGATAATTTGAGCAAAGTCAAAGCAGAGTTGGAGGTTTGTTACGAAAAGGAGAAGCAGGATATCCTGTCAAACTTGAAGACTGAATTGGAGCAAAAGCGACAAGAATTATTAGAGCTAAGGAAGGTAGAGATCGAGAAGTTGGAGACCGAGTACGAGAGATCATTGGGCGATGAGAAACTTGCGAAACTCACTCAATTTGAATTAAATAAGCAGCATACAGAAAAAATCGAGGCACTGAAGAAGGAATTGGAAAAGGAATACGACGACCTAAGAGCGAACTTAAGAATGCAACAAAGAGAAAAGATTGCCAAGATCACGGAAGATCACGAGAAATGTCTAGCAGAAATGCTTAAGGAGTTCAGAATGGGCGTGAGTAAATTCAGTGATTAGATCTACTTTGAAAAAATAATTCAATTTCGGCATAAAAAGAGATTCATTCATTATTATACTTTCAGGAGAGTCTCGCCAGGAAAGGTTATCAGCAGCGGTTGAAAGATATTAGAGCGGATTTTTCACAAGACGTCGAGAAAGAGGTCAAAAAACAGAATGAGCGCGTCACGCGTCAAGAGAGTGTTGATTTTGAAAAGATTCGCTGTGAAAAACGATTGCTAGAAGATAAATACAAGACGCTCAAAGAGAAGTACCTGAAATTGAAGAATGACGTGAGGCTCGCAGTAGAACGAAGAAACAAGAAGAAAGAGGGCAATACGACTGCATCAGAAACGGAAAAGTCCACATCGGCAAGGACCAGAACTGACAAAACGGAATCATCTGATCAAAAGTGAGTTTACTTTTGTATATATTTTTTTTTTAAGGATCAAACGCTCATAAATGTATAGCTTGCTCTTCGGCATTATTTGGACTGTAGTAGGCATTTCTTAATAAAATCTTTGCACCGCCATTTTCAATAAACCATAGTACTTTCACGGTCAATCAAAGTCATCCATTAATTTCATATATATGTATGACAATTATTTCTTGTAGTTATGGATGACAAAATTATGAACCGTAAAGGTACTCTATCATTTCCATGCAATTCGCCCTAATGTCTGGCTATAGGCCTTAACTCGTTCCTTCAGAGCCCCACTCAAAAAAACACACTCGATCTCAATCTCGAAGCCCGCGGAAAGTCGGAACCAGAATATGAGTGGAGCGGAAGATTCGGATGGTCCAAAATCCCTCGATTTCCAAAAGCCCATTACTTATATGAAGAGCGCACAGAAGTTCGAATCGGACGACACCACAACGGCCAGCGAGACTAACTCGAATCTCTTGAAGAAGAAGAAGACCTTCACGAAGAAGGCGGCCAGTCCTTCGAAACTTAACAACAACGTTGAAAATCCTGTGGAGAATATTAGGAAACAATTGGAGAAACTGGAGGATCTTGAAGATCAGTTACCGAGTAACGACACGGCCTACACACTTAGATATCCCTTCCAAGATAAAGGTAATTTTGTGAAACTATCAAGAAACTATATCATGCCTATTGAAATTTTCCTTACGACGATCTACGACTTTATAGCATCGTGAATACTTTTCGATATTGCGCTTCTTCACGTGCCTCTCACTATTTTTTCAAAAATCCTCCAGATTTTGGAGGCACGCTTGAGAAACGTTACAGTCATCGTTTTGAAATGTCTTTTTACTTTTTTTAGGACTCTATACTATTTACTTTGGTTAACGACTTTCTTCTTCCACCTTTCGTAAGTCTATCGCCTCTTTTCCGTTGCTTCTAATCTAATCTAAGCCAAATCTTGGTTGATCTTTTTTTTTCGTCACGCATCGACTCGCGCTTCTCTTCATTTTCCACGTAAAGCCACGCGAACAAAAGCTTTTTCTCCAGTTCCAAAACACGCAAGTGCATCTATATGAAGTTGAAACGAAGGAAGCTCAAGCGATCCCTACTTTCAGCGCCGGTGAACGCGTCGGCGGAACTGAAGTTCTTCAGACATCGAATCCACGTGGAAAGGGATTCCGTGAGAAGAGCTCGAGATGCACTGAGACAACAGAGAAGTGCTTTTCAGGGCCGTCAGAGGGCCTGGAAACAACGAAGCACAAGATCTACTCTCGAGCAAATAGTGCAGGTAGACGTTCTAATTAAGATCCATCTGTCTCATTCTTTTGGAACTGCTAAACCTTCGAAAGCAATTCCTTTCTCAAAATTCTGTACAAGTAACATTAGCTTGAGAGCTGTACGAGATGATTTACTGGGGGGAAAAAAAAGTAAAAATTAACCAGAGACTAGCCGTTTGCTCTTGACTGAAAAATTATCTTTTTTATTCTTTGTCAGGAGGAGCGCGAACTTTCTGACATGGAAGTGAGCTTGCACCGCACGAGAAGTCTTCTCGGTGAGAAAGTCATTCACCTGAGACATCTGGAGCAATCTTTGGAAAGAGTAGCTAATGCTAAAAAAAATGAGAATGATTCTATGGCGACAAAGAATGACGAATTGACCTTGAGCGATATGTCCAGTGCTAGTAGTGGATTCAGCTCGACTGATGTGGCAACCGATACCTTCATAGGTAATTAATTGTTTACTGCTAAAAATATGTATTTTCTAGTCATTTAAATAAAGAAACCAATTTATATTTCTTATGATAATATCAGGGGGTGTCTTATACAATTGATAATATTCGTATTTTCATTCGATTAGATAAACCGGACCATTATCAAGAGTCGACTGAAATAATTGCGAGCCTGGAAAATCTGAATTCAGAAATACGTGAGATTTGGGGAGTTTTGAATAAACGCCAGGATAATAACATACCTCCACCACCCACACTCATGTATTCAGATCTTGGATGGCTACCTTACCAAGCACTATCTCCGCAGCCAAACAACGTGCAAGGTTAATTTCTTCTTAAAAAAAGCTTCTTGTACTTGTCGATTAGAAAATATTCAGTCAATCGCATTCACGAAAAATCAAATGCTTAAAAAGCAACGTTTACTTACAATAATAAAAGCTGCATTTTCTTGCAAAAAAGAAAAAATTCTTCAACTGCAATAGCTTCTACGTTCGGGCTAAAGGTTCTCTTACGTTATTGATACCCCTATGAAATATCCTAAGAATAAAATTTCTGAAATAAGTCTTTTATACATATATCGTTTTAAGTAAAAAAATTATAGCATTCTATAATAATGCCTGGTCATGTCATTGAAAATACTTTATACTTATTGATTATATAAACTACTTACTAATATTAATTTAATGAATTGTATCAGTGAAGTATTCAAGTATTTATATCTTTCAACAGCATTCGGGACGCCAAATATCCAGTCAAACATTTTGTCTCAACTGACTGGCACTCATCCGCCAACAACAACTACGCAAAACATTATAGCCCAGTACGGGCCAAACAATGGTTACACAACCAGCGTGGGCACGGTCGAAAGAACAGTTTCGAACTTGATGGAAAGAACACGAAATCTCAGGGATTGGCTTAGACAGGCCCGCGTCGAGAGTACGGATCTAGTCAGCCCGGGTCAAGCTACTCTATAAATAAAAAAATCCTCCAGACGAATTCGACGATTTCGACAATTCTTTTTGGAGTATTGCAATAAGGACTATTCGGTTTCTCATGGTACCCAGGCCTCTTAATTTGAGAGGTCAGGGAGACGCGCAAGAGTATTCAAGTCCTTGATTCTCATTTTTGGTTCGATCTTACCCCAAGTTCAGGCTACCGTTTGTTACAAATGGGAATCATGAGCTAAATAGATTTAATTATCAATTCGTAATTCGATCAAGGATGAAGAATTTGTAGTCGGACTGAAATACTATTAATTCCATATTATACAGTTTGACTGATGGTTCATTAGAATTACGCAATTAGAATTGGAAAATCATGCAGATTTTTACAATTAGGCATTACTTTTAGACTTTTTTATTTTTTTGACGTAGAGCGGAGCTCACTTTCCGATTATGATTTGTATGTTTAGGTGAGAAATATTTATGAGATTTGTAATACAGCCAATGTTAACCGATTTCAGTGAACTTCTAGTCTACTCTGTGATTAGACGTGTATACGCAGGAGAATATTAAATAAGTATTCTTCTACGCGGTGTCCAGAAATTTCGGATAGGCAAAAATCTATTGATCAACGTGATCGATGCATTCTTAATGTTAACTGGACTTGTGCAGTCGTATCGACGCATAGAGTGCAAAGCATTTGGTATGCTCATGTTGTTAATATCTAATTTCGAAATGTAAACAAATTTCGTTTGTAAATAATCCAACGCGATTGTACAATATGAAAATCGATTAATTTGTCAAATCTGTTACGCCTCTATATATTATCGAGATTAATTTTGTTATGGATACCGTGTGATATATGTTTATTATATTATAATATATTTCAGACCATTTATAGATATATCGATGATACATTCAATATTTCGTTACATTGCGTGCGAGAATGTGATATGCATCGATATTGAGTTACGAGATTGTCTGTAACGTGGCGAATTTGAAAATCTGTAAAATATATTACAATCCTCGTACTGTCGATTTGGAAGCTCGAGATGCGTTTTGATTACGGATAAAAAGAAGTGCCTTTGTTTTGAGTCACTGCTTTGCGTTTCTATTCGAGTTACAATACAGACTATTTTTGTCCGTATTTTCAGTATGAAGAGGAAAACAAAGTTGAGAGAATCATGTGTCTATTTATTAAACAGCAATTATTTACGATCATGATTGTTGATGACGAT
This sequence comes from Hartigia nigra, assembly GCA_031001745.1. Lineage (NCBI taxonomy): Eukaryota > Metazoa > Arthropoda > Insecta > Hymenoptera > Cephidae > Hartigia > Hartigia nigra. The sequence continues at coordinate 554,458 of JARPRG010000013.1, forward strand.
GAGATTTATCGATCAATTTTAACGTTTCTCGAGTTTCGGACTCAGTCGCGATAACAAAGGGTCGTTGAAACCTTCGAATCGTAACCTAACTTAACCTTACAATTTCTCGAATGCCAAATTTAGAGTAATCGATAATATGTAAAGTATGATATATATTATACAGGGTGATTCATAATAAGCGTTAAAGCCGTTACTGGCAGATAATGGAGATGATTTTGGCTTTCACGTGTTTCACCGTTTTGCAAGATTTTCTGTCATTTCTAAATGATTGAATATTAGAGATGACGAATGAGACCCTAGGATTGACATTCCACAGTAGGTGTTGGTGGGGTTGATGACAAAATAACATAAGATGTGTCATTTGAAATCAGTCTAACGTCAAAGTTTCCCTGGCTTTTGTTTCTCGACGTCATCGATGAGGCTGAAGTCAGCTGCGGATGACTACTAGATACTGCATGCGGCAAAGTATCAACGAATAGGACTGAAGTAAAACAAGTACTACCGACGTCCCATGCACATAATGTCACTTGAGTTACATTTTATATTTTTTAACTTTTTGCAATCATATCTTGAAAATAGAAAATAGAGGCCAACACTTTTTTTTAATTCTATCAGCAATAACTAGAAGAAGTATCCTGCTTAATTACACTTTAAAGATCACGTTAACATAATGAATAATCAAATGATAAATATTTATACAATAGGGAAAATACCTTCAAGACGATCATCCTCCTCATTATACATGTCACAATCATTTTTATTATTGTCCGACTCGTTGTTCCGATCATCCTCTTCGTGATGATTATCTTCTTTTGTCTATGGTACTTCCATTAAAAAATATGCTCAGTTGTTTCTGCATTACATACATTATTTTTCATGCTGGAAGAGAAGATGTTAATATCTTCTGTAACTACAAATAACTGAAAGTAGTTATTGTTTTCTAAATATAAAAACAATTGTTAGTAAAATCGAAGAAATGAAGTATAAGTTTAGTAAAATAATGCAATTATAGTACATGATAATAAAATGAAGTAAATCCGAGAAAAGTCAAATAACATCACACAAGTATTATCAATCATTATCGATTCTGTATTCCTTATAATATTTTTATTCTATAATGAAATTTATAATTTATTATATCCTTTACTGTAGTAGTAACTATCATCTTCTAAATCTGTTCCGTTCCGTTTCATGCGCAGATTCGCGCAGATCCGCATTCCTAAAACTGTTATGAAGCGTCAAAGTTGACTGGGGTGTAGTTTCCTCCCCATGCAATACTGTACGTAACCATTTCTATACTTCGTCGACTGAAATGTGAAAAAAAAAACATAGTTACATTTAAACGCCATGAAATTAAAATTGTTGAGTAGTATTCTCTGATAAATGTAAATTATCAATTTGCAAAAGTCATATGACTCTTGTTTTTTATATAATTCTATGTCTAATGCAAGCATAATAACTATTTAATACTCTCTGATCGTCTTGTCCTCACAACGCTACACTTACTTGGCGCGACAATCTAGTCTCTTCATCTCCTGAAATTGCACTTGAGAGTAGTCTTTACGTGTCAAAAACATATGCTGAAAACAAAAAAGCTTCCGAAAATAATAAAAAATGAAGGGAAATTCACCAAAACTATATTCGGTTCACAAGTAAAATGTCTTTTTGCATAATTTTTAATAAAATTATATGCAAAGCCATGTATTATAAAGCAGATCCGCAAGAACAACGATGCACGGCTTCGTGCAACCTTCGTGCCACTGCACTACTCGGTCTCAATCAAGATCGCGAAGACGCTGAAACAAACTCACGTAGTTGACATACAAGGGTTTGTGCTGCGATTTCGTTGGTAACTCCCTTACCGATCGACGCCTTAGCAGGAGCGTAGCTGGTACTATCGGGCCCCGGCGTTTCTTCTAGTAAGTTAATGAATTGTGTAACTGCAAATAATCAATGCTAATTCAAAGCATTTTAAGAGTTTTTCTTTATTTATACTTACGCAGATAAAGAATTACCCATCGTAGTCTTCCCAGTCATAGCATTCCTTGCATGGAATAAATATATGGGAAAATGTTAGAAAAAAAGTAACGGCGAGAAACTCCGTGACTCCACGGTTATAACGCTTATTCCGAATCACCCTGTATATATATCAAATCATCACAGGGAATCGATCATGGTATGCCAAATTTTATTCGGCCAATGTATACAGTCTATAATTGTTTGAATTACAATTGCATGAACTAGTTTATAAACTTTGGATCCTCTGTCCTGAAATATCTGGTTTATGTAAGAAACAGTAAACAAGTGTGATCTCACTAGATATGTAATGTAGAGAAATGATGATAGGTATTGTATCTCGAAATCTGACAAAAAAGACAAATGAAAGATTGTACTAATCATATTATTTATTTTATTAGAGAATGCTATGATTGAAATCTTGCGTAATTGTAAAAAAAATGTATTGCCGTTTACAGAAAGTCAGAAAGTGCATTCTAGTTTTTTTTTTATTTTAACTAAATTCTAATAGAATGCCAGAGTCGTTTTTAAAAATTTTGAAGTATACTGTTAGAGTATTACCGTCCTTACTATAGTAAATCAATATTTTGTAGAGTACTGTATGGTCTCTTACAGTAATTAAGCTAATGATTATACTGATTATCCATGAATTAAAATTATTTCGATCAGTCTATCAAACTTCTTCGTATGACTTTCTGACATATTAATACGTAGATAAGTACAGAAAATACATTACTGTGTAACGAACAACCTCAAGTTGCACTGATACAGTAGCAGTGATACGCAACAAATCGATATGTGCGAATTATTTTTAATTTTTCATTGCAATAAATTATATTCGACAACCATCTGACAAAACGATTTGTTCTTCTCCAAATTATTGATTTTTGAATTATGAATTATCGAGCAGCTAATTTCAGGTGTTTTATGCAATCGCCATCGTAAAAAAGGGAGCGTGTTCGGTCGAAATTTTTGCATCTAAAAATCCAGACTTGATCGAATTGAAATTTACATGAGAAATTAAGTTTCTGGTGTAAATAGCGTTGTAAAACTTGTAGACGTTTAATACTTACGGTTTCAAAATAGCTAGTAATC
>JARPRG010000013.1:562238-611087 GCA_031001745.1 Hartigia nigra
AGATTTATTTCAGTCCGAAAGAAAATATTCACCTGTTAAGTAGGGAATTCTCTGAGCCAAGAAGCTCTGTACATGCATAATACTTATAATGAGGGGAGCTTCGTATCACGAGTTAACTTGTCTTTCCCTCTTTATAATTTGTATGTCGAAACAGCTTTTTTTTTTGACGAACTACTATTTCTCTTATTTATATATCTCTCTTACATATTATTTTCTGGTCCTGTTACTAATCACGCTACTAAATATTGTAATGGTAATTGAAAATTCATTTGAATAACGTGAAAATAATTTAATTCGAAAATTTCAATAGGTATTTTATCTCATTAACAAACGTTATCATAATTACCCGTTCATTTTTATTTTCGACTATGAACTTCAGTGGATCCAGTGGTTCCTCATCTTCATGTATCATTCGTCCCTCTTCGAGTTTTGGTTTGATTTCGAATAAAGAGCTTATCTGAAATAATACCGATCAACTGTATACATATAAGATTAGGACTTGATTAATTCGGAGCAATTCAACATCTGTCGTATGATTCATCGCGTTTACGTTCCTCGAAAACCATAATGGATTATAATAGTGAAATCGTAAATCACACGAGTTAAGTACCATTTGCGCGAGGAATATAGTACTGTTGATGGCGATCGCGCCGATCTTTTGAGAATCCAAACCAAGCAGACGAAAGAATGCGGAAAGCAAACTACTCGTCCCGGCGCCATCTCGTGGTATTTCGTCATCGACGTCATCTCCGTCGTCGTTATGTTTTTTTTCACCCTTTTTCTCGCCAAGACTTGCCGATACAAGATCAGCAATATCCCGTGCGGTTTCCAAGTAGTCACTTGCGTATTGCAAACCAGCCTTTATTTTGTTCAGTACGCCTGAAGATAAATACCAAACACGCGTTACGGAAACTCTCTTTCTCGATCAATCGAATTCCATCGCTTACCATCGTTCTCAGCCGTCACGGATAAATTTGAAAATTCTATAACAAATATAGCGGAGAGTCCACAGAGAATTACGACGTTCACCATCCTTACAGAGTAGTAGAAATACTGTGCAAGCAGGGTTTACGTAACGGGTGTTAGGATAGCAATTATGTTATCGTTTCTAGTGCGTTACTCAAAGTGTTTTTATTACGCGTAAGTACAAAAATTGCCTGTAATTTGCGCTCTTTGCGCTTTACTAACCAAGCACAGAAGAGAAGCTGGTTTAACAGTTAAATTTTGCCCGGCACAGTTACCGTTGACACTTCTAAGAATACTGTTAGACTCAGTAAACTTTTGGAACGTAGAACAATCATTCGTATTCTCAAGTATACATTAATATCAAATACTTTTTTGATTTATTAATAACTGGAGTGTTATTTGTACTTTCAACATTATGCATATGTAGTTAACGCAAAAGAATGCTTAATAAAACGATAAAGGGTTCTTAAGGGAATAAAGAATAAACGTAAAGTATCAGAGACCAGTGAAATTTGAAAAATGTTTGGATTCACAATAACTCATGGATACTTTATTTTCCTCCTTATTTGTGCCTATTTCAATTTGATCGTGGCGAAAAATCATATTAAATTATTTCCAAATGAAATACGAAGCCTGAGTGAACTTCCATTGGATAAGCTGCTTCAAATAAAATCATCATTTATCGACACTGACGGTAGGTAAACACGGAATTATGTATTTGGTGTTACAGTGTACTCTAATAAATTACATTTAATTATTTATATCAGTCCCAATCAAAGTGGAGAGAAAAAAGGATCGCAAATCAGTAGCTACATTACCCGTGGCTCTTCCGTTGAAAAGAAGTGAAAAGAAACCGAACAGAAGATACGAAGATCATTATTACGAAACGAAGGGGAAAGATTCGAAAATTTCCAAAATTTTTCAACTTGCTATTACGACGCTTTCCTTTTTAGCTTTTGGTGGATATTTACTTGCCTTGTTAATAGCGGGCATCAGACGCAACGCATTAGCTTCCAGTACTTCGAGTGTTATACTTTTATCGGTAAAGTAGATACGAAGTATATTAATTATACATAACTTTAAATTGATTGCTATCGAATCAATATTAGATTTTATTTAAAAATTTATTTAATTAAATGCATTTCAGAGTCTTCAAAATTTGCAAAAGTATAAACGGCCGAAAAGGAATCTGGTCATTCTGGATCCAATGACGAATGATTTCGACACGGAGAGATTATACAAAGGGATGATAATGCTTTCTCGTGGTTATGCCCTGTACAATTAATATGTAAATTTCGGTATAATTATTTAAATATGTCATTTAGTACGTTACCGAAAATAAAGATATGAAATAAAGTTCTAAACCTGTGCAATAATGTATGTAAACGAAATATTCGTTGCTTATGTTAATGCATGAGATTATATATTTATATGTACTTTATGCACTCATTTACATATGTACACATAGACATATCCGTGGGTAGATGAAACACGATCATTTTTCTTAATGCATCCGTTCAAAGTAGCAGTGTTTTTTATCACTGGAATTTTCGATATACACCTGGTTAAAAGTGCGGACTGCCTGCTGCGCACAGTAGGTGGTCTAACGCGTTTAGGAATTCATTAATTACTAAATACAAATTTAAGCGCATCTTCCAAATATTGAGATTTCTGAAGTTGCGCAATGCTCCAAGTGTGAAAAAATATGCGTCTGAGGTAATTAAAATTATTACCACTGTAAAGTGTCCATCAACATGGTCCATAGCGTCTGGTTGATTGGTAGGAATATGATCAGGTCGTGAATATTCCCACTGACCTCAACTTTCTCCAAATCATCAAAATGACATTTATTCTCTGTTATTCGAAAATAACATTAAAAATACGCAAAATGCACGAAAAAGCAATTCTTAAAAATTCTATTCGACTACGAATGTCATTTCTTTCAAAATAATACATGTATAAAATAGAAATTTTGCGTATTGGAATATTCGGGGTTATTCTTGAAAAATATTATGCTTTTCGTATTGTTGGATTGTAGAATCCGTAGTTTTTGATGATCGACAGAGCAAGAGATCCTTAACAGCTGAAACTTGAGAATCATCGTTTTGCGCGGTGGACTACCGAAAATCCTAAAACCTAATAAAATCGAATAGAGGCCCAGGGTGTGTACATATTCTCTGGAGAATTCTTAGCGTGTGGGTAGAGGCCGCTTCAAACATGGCTCTTCAAATAAACAGCTAAGTGACTGTATATACCGAAAGCTGTATACAAAGATAACCATATGGCTTCCAGAGATATAATCGGCCATATTTTTCGGTACTATGAATGTGCCGGGTATATGTGAAGCTTTAAGCAACTATGGGGCCCTAGGGACCCCAGAACAGAATCCGCTACTTTTTTCCGTAACTTTAATTTTTATTTGCTAATATTGTTTCCAAAATTATTAATTCCAAAAGATTAATGACTGCAACAAAATGCTCTACCTGTATTCCAGTCAGAATCGCCCGAATTATTTATGCAAATGTATATATATATATATATGTAAATAAGGAAATTTAAAAAATCTTGTCAGTGTATTTAAAACCGACTAATCGAAAAATATTAGTATTGACTAGACATCGATTAACCTTACTGAAATCGATTGGAATAAATTCGATATTATCAGAGTTGGCCGATATCGTCGATAGCACAGTCATCGACTTCTCATTCTAGTATAAACATTGGAAATAAATATGTCTTAAAAACCAGCCGACTTAAGAACGCGGTTTCACCGAAACAATGTGTTGCCTATGTATTTATTTTCGCAGCATCCGAGAGATTACTACCGTTGAACCAATCTCTTCAGAGCCACGCCCATCCTATCTCCGTAAACCAATCGGATGACCCGCACCGTAGAAGCTATGAAGATTTTTTTTTTCAAGCAAGAAATCTCAGCGCAGCGTGGCAAGAGATAGTCGTCATTCACTTTCATGCATTTGTTAGCAGTCTTCCAAATTCAATTTTCTTTAACTCTTTGTCATCTTTATCTTTCACAATCGTTCTGCGAGCCTATCGATACTCAATTATCCAATATTCTTGCACGATATGTTACAAGCTATGTTATCAGTGATGACAGTGACAGTGATTGATCGCGTGTTTAATTCGTGATTCGCATAATTATTTTCATGGAACCGGTGATTTTTTCATAGGAAATCCGGTGTCCATTGGAGTTACAAAAAAAATAAATAGATTCAATGTGCAAATAAGAAACAGGAGTGTCACTAATTATGCAGTGCTATGGAGTGCGAAATTTGTAAAAAAAATTTAAGCATATTTCAAAATTAAACAATATTAATTTAATTGTCAAAATATTACGTGTACGATACAGGCGATTAAAGTCATTAAGAATGGAGGAGGTAGATACATGCGTACCGATTTCTGGAAACGGTTCGAAGCAACTAAAATTCGGGGTAGAACGGATACTGTCGAATGAAATCTCTTCGAAGAAAACAGGTGAGTGCCGTCATTCTAACGCGCTTCAAACGCTTCTTCTCTAGGACAAACAGCCTTTCAAACTAATCCTTAAGCTTAACGGAAAATAATGCGTGTGCTTTGTGCCAAGCATCCGCTCTTCTGAAGATAATCAAAATGTTTATCAGCCTTTAACCGAGCAACGATTCTTTCCTTGCAGATATTCTCAGACCACGTCCGCTACAATATAGCGCCCTCTCAGCTTGTCCCTGTCCCGGAAGTTGCATGAGATGCGAAACTCTGCGAGTGTGCTCATCGCTTCCGCTGTCACAGTCGTCAATGACGATTTCATCGAGTAATTATAGTGTATTCAATACCTACAATAATCTGTATAGACCAGCACCGGTTCGCCCTATACCAGGAGGTGAGACCATCATTAACTGATCCATTAAGATCTGACAATATCATGAATCTGGAAGTTGTTCCCCATCAGCTTGTAATTCCATAAACCGCGGCTTTGCTTGATGGGCTAATCAAGTCCCTCGTAAAGAACGTAATTTACTAGGATTTCCAGAAGAGGGTACGTGCTGATGGGGATGTAAGAATCATTAACAAATGTTTCCATACGGACTACTGTCTTGTCTCTTGAACCCTACGGCAACTAGGCCAAAATATTTACATACCAGTGTATTCTCGTGTTTCCTGTCTCTCCATGTTTAAACGACATCTTAAGTGCCACCGTACGTTTACACGCGATATAAACAGTGGTTGCTAAGCGTTTTCCAGTTAGTAAAAGCCTATCTTAACTTTTGCCGTAAATTGCACCCCTGCGAAGTCCTTTTTTTTTTATTGACATGGTAACCATGACAATAAGTTTCCATACAAGAATTGGTAAACCTGTAAAAAAACATGAGGAGCCGTTATACAGTCGTTTAGTCAATTTTTTTATTGAAGAAATTTAACTACTAATAACAAATAATTACCGTAGTTCTTTTCATCGGTACAACAGGTACGCAAGACGTTTAAGAAAAACGATTAGAGCCCCCTTAAGTAAATGGCTGAACTTGAGTATGTCGATTAAGAAAATTTCTGGGGCAGGAAATCGTAATAACGTTTGATTAACGAGTGGCGTATTAATTTACCGCGCTTCAATTTTTTCTCGACCTTCTGCCACAAATCACAGCGCGATCCCGATAGTATCGCGTATTCATCGCCTTCCAATAGTTTAACGAAAAATTACAAATTGCCCATCTAATTTCCAATAGACATTAAAAGCCCGTAGGATTATAAATATCTGTTAGCAGGGCAATTTGTACGCCAGATCGTTTCGAGCCGAGAGAACCGCACTGTTTAAATTCGTACACATGTTGTATACTTTAGTGCGGCTGTAAATCACCCAGAAGTGCTCCATCCTGGGGTCGCGTCGGACGGTGAATATCTGTTTAAACAGACACCGTTTAGTTGGAAGTACTCTCTCTTCTCCTCGTATCGTTTTCCTTTTTAACATCGATTCCTCTCTTGTACCGTATTAGATGATCTAACTACTAGTAGCCAAAAGGTTTCTTTGCATTACTTTTCTTTATCTATGAACCGATTTTTTACATTCGACTAAGCATTGGCATACGTAATTGATAGGAATCTTAGACAAGATAAAAGCTCAATGCTTTACTGAGTGACCGCCTATGATTAATTGCAGTATCTTCGTCCCCGGGAGTCGGCAATCCTTCGGAAAATGGAGCTAGAAGAAAACGCTCCTGGTCCAGGGCTGTTTTTAGTTCTCTTCAAAGAAAAGGACTCGAGAGACGATTCTCTTTGCAGAAATACATTACGAAGCCCGATAGAAGACAATTGGCAGCCACTTTGGGTCTCACCGATGCGCAAGTGAGTAAACGACTGGTGGTCAATTAAAACTTATTTATTTTATTTCTTAGCTTTGTTGTATCTATATGCCAAGTTAACTTGAAGTGGTCTAATTGAGATCAGATGAAAACTTATGGGTTTTGTTTTGTTCCAGGTCAAAGTGTGGTTTCAAAATCGTAGAATGAAGTGGCGTCACACTAAAGAGGGTGAGAGTGTCACGCCTACCGGTCCCGATTCGACACAGCAGGAGTCGCCACAAAAACTGGGTAAAGAATCCATTAAAGACTTTGTGGAAAAGAGAACTCAGGTCGATGAAGAAGAAGACATGGTGATCGAAGTAGACGTTTAAGATTTATAAAGTAACGACTCCTTGTTGATATGACTATGAAAAGCATAAGTGACTTACATATTGCGCAATGGACAATACAAAGTACAGAAAAATTGTTGCTACCTTAACTAAGTGCAATTATGAAATTTCCGCGATTAATCGTAATTCGTAAAATCGCATTACCGTGGAAGCATATTTTTAAAAATCATATATCGTTATTTATTTTACCTAGTTGAGTGACAATTTACATCGCTATTATTGTAGTTACAGTACTGATGTAATATATTGTATATAGAGCAATGAATAGTAAACAAATACATTTGTCGTTGGCAGTTTTAAAACATGAATACGATAATCTCTTTTCCCAATATACTCCGACTAAGCATATTTCATATTACGACGTTATAACAGGACTCTTCTGCGGATGCTGCAGTATCAAATAAGGTATCGGTGCTGCAACAATGCTTAACTCTTACAATCAAGGGTCAAGTTTAAGAATAAAGTTTTGTGATATACACAAATACGTACACGTAATTACTACACGTTCTTGCCCCACTTAACATCTACACGATGCAATTTTAATGCCTGACTGAAGAGCGTTGGGCATTGACAAAGTATATTGAATTATGACGAATAAAAAATCTTGATACGATAATAAATAATATAACATTGTGATTACTTATGAGCATTGCACTAAATAACTGCTATACCAAAAGGTTATTTTAGAAGGCAATTAAAATCAAAAAGTTTTCATTCGATTCCGTAGATTTAATTGACATGATAAAATATTTTCACAAACAAAGAATTTATCATCGTTCAGAATATAATTTTAGGCAAGTCAAAAATTTATAAGTAATTTATTATAGGTATTTTCTTTTAATCGGAGGTGCTACGTGACTGCAGGAATAGTGTGATAAAAGTTATATGACGGCTGCCGTATGTTATTACTGTTAGTACTATAATTATTTTACAGTTGGCAACGTCCAATGGCTACGTCGATTATTTTTCTATACTAAGATCGTCAATTATTTACGTTCGCTGCCGAGCAACGTTTTGATTGTTTTTCTATGCGTCAATTCGCGTAAACTGCAACTAAGCAGCGATAAAATCTCTTAATATCCGAAAAATGTTTCTTCACGTCCGCAGAGCGAGTAAGTACACCGATGCCATAATGTTAACGAAAGATAGAGTCATTCATCAATCGAGTGTAGTGACAAAATAATATATTTGTTGTCAGTAGTAATTAATTCGCCAATTAATTATAGCAAACATGTATCGGTCGCTACAAGTTCATGGGATCTATCACACAGCGTTATCAGGAATATCAAGCCAAAGTCCATTCAGTCGTTCCTTGGCAAAAATTAGCAATTGTTTGGCGGCCGTCGAGAGACAGGAGTGTTTAGAAGTCACGAATAATGACGTTATCTGTAGTAAGAGCAAAATATATGAAAAAGATTTACAACTAGTAATTCATTATCTCATAGGGGTGGTACATGCCTAAAATATCAATTTAAACGTGCAGTTAAAGGTGTTAATACCTTTCAGCTGCCACATTGGCTCAAACTCAGCCAGAGCATGCAATGGATACCCCGATCACTCATTCCTCATCGGTAAGCACATTGGATTGCGATAACGCAGCTGCAACTGCAGAAATACTAGATGTGCCGAAAGTGGGATTGACGCCGGATTTAACGATGGACAAGGCGGCACTTCCATTCGAAGAAATTCCAGGTCCCGCTATATTGAAGCTATGGGAGAAATACTGGAAATACGTGCCGCTCCTTGGTACGCAACTGTTTTGCAGTCTGCTAATCAACAGATTTACCCAGGGTACGATTTATCGAGAATTCGAAATTGAAAATTCGAATGTCCATGCTCTTTTCGAATTTTATTGCGGAAAGTGGTCGTCATTTTATTTCACTAAACGCGAAACTGAGGTGCATTCGAAAGTTGATGGTTTTTCGAATTTTTAATGAATTGTCTCGTGGGATATTATTTTTTTTACTTAGTGGACGATTATAAATCACAATTTTTGTTTCAATTAAATGAAGGCATTTAACTTAATTGCTTAATTACAATTTGGGGAGCCACTTTTGAATTTTTAGGTCGATTAAACTGGAATAGGAATGTCACGCCATTGCAATATTTATTCAACGAGTATGGTCCTATAGTTCGAATTCATGGACCAATTGCGGGAGATATTGTTATGATACATAGGTAAGAGATATTTTTTTTATAATAATTTATACCTTAAATTCTATCTTATTCGTTACTATATTGTTTGGAATATTCTCATGAAAACAGGCCTGAACATATAGCTGAGGTGTTCAAACAAGAAGGACATTCACCTGTACGAAGTGGTATTGATATTTTGCAACATTATCATTTGCACTACAGAAAATACAGACTGCCTGGACCATTCTCCATGTGAGTTGTACAAATTTTAGTACAATAATCGAACTTCTAATTGGATCTACTATCTTTTGTAAAGGCAAGGCACGGAATGGATGGATGTAAAGATAAAATTAGAAAAGCCATTCAGTCAACAACTCTCGCAATACTTCGACCGTCTTGAACTTACTAGTGACGAACTGATTCAGAGAATTCGCAAAATTCGTAATCGACAGGATGAGGTATTACAATGTATAAAAAATTGGGCATTATCGTAATTGTCTTATTTTTCTTTACTTCTCTAGGTACCTGGTCAGTTTATTGAAGAATTGACACGTTGGAGTATGGAGTGCTTCTCAATTTTGATGTTCAACAGACGTCTTGGATTCCTTGAACCAACTGGATTAAATGTCGCTTCCGAACCTGCAAGAATAATCGAAGCACTTACGACCGCCCACGTGTATCTGAGCCGTTGCGAAACTGGTTTTCAAGTATGGCGATTCTTCGAAACGCCTTTTGCCAAAAAACTCTTTGGTGCGTGTGACGTTATTGATAGGTAAATATTTATCTTGCCAGTTAGCGTTGCGAATTTTTTTTTTAATGAGGGTTATATATTTTTCTATTTTGATTTTTGTATTAAATAAATTCAGTGTCATTGGGAAATATATTCGACAAGCGCAGAATAAAATTCGTCATCGTACCTTGACACCTTTGGATGATAAGGATACGATGGCTGAAGGAAGTTCACCGATTCTTGAAAAACTTTTATTGAACGAACGAATTCATCCTGATGACGTTTCCACACTTCTCATGGACATGATTATTCTCGGAGTCCAAGCTGTAAGCGAAAAGTATCCTTTAAGGAATTCTACAAAACTTTAATAAAATAATTGATGTACCAATTTTCGAATTGTTACCAGACTAGTAATTGTCAAGGTTTCCTTCTGTATTATCTCGCGAAAAATCCACGGGTACAGAGGAAACTATACGAAGAGATTTATCCCGCTTTACCCACCAGAAGTTCTACTTTAACTGAGGAAACTCTTAAATGTTTGCCGTACCTTAAAGCTTGTTTACAAGAATGCCTAAGGTAATGAATCATAAATGTTTTTTTTTTTAAATACGAAAATGTGATATTGTTTATCAATTATTATTAGTAATAATTTATAAGCACCGACTTTTATGACAATTTCATTTATTTAAAAGATTACGACCTGCCTTCCCTTTCATAACAAGAGTTCTTCCCAAAACCATGACTTTACATGGATATACAATTCCTAAAGGGGTAAGTTATTACGAGATTGTAAATATTTCAAGTAAAGACAAATCCTGGTTAAAATTTTAATCAATCACCATTACATTATTACTCTGCCATTTATTGTAGACCTACTTGATAATGGCTAATCAAATAGCTTCGCGACGCGAAGAAAATTTCGAAGATCCTGAAAAATTCAAACCAGAAAGATGGATGACGAATAATGACAATCAGCAATACAATCAAGAATTCAGTTATCTTCCATTTGGTTATGGCGTACGATCGTGCCTGGGAAAAAGTATGGCTGAAATGGAAATGATGCTTTTAACAGCAAAGGTTAGTTGGTTACTGTCTATTATTCTTTTAAGACAAAAATCATACTTATATCCATATAAAAATCTTAAATTTACGTACAATTAATTATTTCAATATACAAATCATTTAAAGACACAAAGTATTATTAGATTATACAAATGACCATATAATGAAATAATTATTATAAAACACTATCAATAAGCTTTCGCATTAAAAAGAAAAGGATTATTTGCTTAAAAATTATAATATCAATTTCAAAATAAATTATTATTGTTTTTTTACAGTTGATTCGAGAATATCGAATCGAATATGATTATGCAGATATCGGAAGCAGTTACATGATGGTGAACGTTCCAAACAGGCCACTTCGCTTTAGATTCATCGATCGAGATTGATACAATCTGAACTAGTAATATAATTAACGTTAATAAATTAATAACTGATTTTATACTTATGGAAAAAAAAAGAATCCCGATTACAGTAGGTCAGGATTTATTATTATTTACTGGATTAAAGAAGTAGTAAAAATATAATATTCAGAATATGTTACGTACGGTTACGTGTATTTATCGTTATACTGTATTACACTACTCGGCGCATTGGCAATAAATACTTTTGTTTATGCACCAACCGATATCTCTTGCATTGATAGTAATTTGTATTCATAGTGCGAAGAATACATCTTACAGAATTAATGACACCAAGTACCAGGTGCTAGTGAAATTAATAAGTCAGAAACAGGGTATAGCGTGTCATGCATTATGCTTGAAGATAATTACAGAGGAAGCACGTGGGAAAGGAAACGTGTCACTGATGGGTGAGGAAGAATCGAATTGAGTAAAAAAAACTTTTTTTTTAATAATATTTATTTTTTTCTTCTTAGTATTAAATTTTATTTCGAATCAATCATTACAAACAAGATCATAGGTACTTATGCAATTGCTCACTTGCTGATGACACTCTTCAATGTCGTGATATATGACAGTGTTTTGGTGATAAACTGAAAGACACATTTTCATTACTTTTATCATGGTTCTTGACCACCTTGTGAAAAAAAAAATATTACTAGTATATTAAAAATGTTGCGCCTAGTACTCACGCTTGCGTAAAATCTCAGAGACAATGGAGGAAGTATGCTACTGATTGAAATAATGAGAGGTTTTTGACTTCTTCGAATGACAATATTCATGTTCTTCAGAATTCCAGAAGATTTACCGATCCAAGATGACTCGTAAATAAACCAAGCGATGTTTTCGCTCTGGAATAACTCATAGTTAATAGTGTTAAGATTGCTTATTATATTTGTTATATTAATTAATGTTGTCAATCAATTAGAACAAAGATGATCTTTAAGTTATTTAAGAAAAAAAAAAACCTTGCGTAAACAGACCATTGTATTGAATCGTGAAAATAACTAGATAATTTTCATTCCAGTTTTATAGTTCACGCGTAAAAGCGTGATTTCGTTTATTTGACTTTCGCAAGAAAAACTCACAGCTCGGATTAAGCTGTCCGCTGGCCAAGCAGTTACATACAGCTTCATAAAGCAAACTATTAACATCAAAATAAACTGGGACAATACTGGTAGAGGTTCATGCTGTTTCCAAGGAAAAAAAAGATATATTTAATATAATCGTGACTTTCAAGAACAAAATATATAGTCAAACGAAACTCACGTGAATCAATTGAGCGCTAGCACAGATGATAGCGACTGTCATTGATACAGGTGTTTTTAGAATGATGATATAAAAGGCATTATTAATTTCACGAACGAATCTGAAAGCAATTATCTTTCGAATAAAATACGTATATCCTGAATTAACTGATAATTACTTACACTATCAATTTCTGATGCTGAATAATACATTTTCGGAAATCAGCTTCGTTTTTGACCCGACGAAATTGCTCTCCCAATATTTCAAAACTCGCTACGGCGAACCACAAAAAAAGTGCAATAGTAATATCCATCAAGATGCACATTGCGGCTTGTATGATGGCCATAATTTGAAGCACGTAAATGGAACACCTGATAGGGAGTGGATCCGTTGAGAAAGGATACCAGGCCTCAGCCGGAAGTGTCTTGTCCATCACGATGGGTCCGCATGAAAAGGCAACGGCATTGAGTGCAAATAAAAGAAGAATAAATAGGTAGAACGGTGTGCATTTGTCAACGTGTTTCTGAAGTACGGCTTTCTCAAATGGAGACGCAGTGTTTAGGAAGTTCATTAACTGGCGAAGAATAACCTGAATTCATTATAATGATTTGTCAGTACAGCGATGCGTTAAAAATGTTAATATTACATATTAATCTCTTTTTATTGTAATTAACCTGAAACCGAGCTCTCTCGATTTTGCAGAAAATCATATTCACAAGTGGATCTGCCAAAGCCATTGCTTCTGATACTGATTTCGTCATAACTGCTGAATCTTCACGAAAGTGATACATTCCCAGAAAAAGGGGAATCATTAAAACAACAGCCACGGACATCGATATTAACCATTTAAGTTCGTGGCGAATTAATTTGAATCCTCGGGTATCTAAATTTGGTGGAAATGTGCACGATATTTTTCCACTGATTAGTAAAAATTGCACAACTTGGCCGAGAGTCACATGAAACGCCATTACATTTACTTATATTCTTTTTCAAAGATATAATTCCAGACGGCATCTACAAGATGTAAGTTGCACCTTTTCGAACAATAAGTCGCAGCAGACTGAAGGCAGCGTTCGGAAGAAGTAGATCAATAGCCTTTAATGATTTACATGATCATTTAGCTTGATGGAAGCATACGTGTTCAAAATGATATGAAACTCAATAATTAAGTGATAATTGACCTCTAAACCATATCAAAATGATAAATACAGGAGACATAGCATATGTAAATATTTAGATATCTTTGCAAAAAATTAATGTTCTTTGTTGTATTGGATTTAAAAAAAAGATAATAATTAATTCCTTCGCATTAAAAGTGGTCTAAAACATGAGGTGTGAATACGGACCAATGTTTTTAAACTCATAAGAAAATGGTTTCTGGAAATGAAATTGATCTCAGGCAACATCTATATCTACAATAAAAATGATATAAACGATATAATATCTAAAATAAAAACGAGTTTGACCAAACTCCGCTTAATTTAAACGAGGCTTCAATTAAGTGGTATTGCTATTAACAACACAATTTAGCTGATGTCTTTTGATTGTTTTCACTGCTTTCTTCTCATTAAATATGCTTAATCCATAATTTGTACAGGTTCGTAAACTAAGTTTAGAGTGCAATTTTATTATCGTGCAATTAAATCGTAATTATAAAACAATCACACACCGAATGTATTATATTATTGACAGCATCGCCGTATAGTTTACAGCATTTCGAATAGTAAATTTTTTAACACCAGATTATTCGTCTACTTCAAGCCAAATGTAGAAGGAGAGTCATATGTTCCTACACCGGACGTAAGACGTAATACCGTGCGAGTGCAACTTGGCATCACATCATATTTGATTAGCGTAGAAAATTTTGCTGATCGAAAACGTACCACGCTACATCTTATACTAGATGGAAACACAATGTTGCTAACCGAAAACACTATTAGTAAGCTTTGATTGCACTTGCACATACATTTCATATGGCAGATTTTATCAGGAAACTGTAGTCCTTTCTTTTCTTGCGATTTTCTTCCCGAAGAAGATGTGGCAAATAAATAAAATTGTAGCATTAATGATTTATAATATCGATGATGCCAATAAATACAATTTTTTAAAGATAGTCGATAAATTAGAATTTATTCGGCGTAGGTAGCGCCATCTAGGTTCACACTGCCTGCTGAATTATCGATTGTGGATGAATAGAGTTTCGATGGCAACAAAGAATGTGACCAATGGCGGCAATTTATCCAACAAGAACAGAATTGTAATTCGCATTTCCCACTGTAGATAAAACAGCGCGACATTGAAATTCAAAGTGCACGCACCTGCGCATTGATAAATGCGTCTTATCACAAGCACTGCGATGCAAAAAACATATATGGTAGCACACATTATGGTATATTATCTAATCGGAAAACGTAACCTGAAATGAAACACGAAATATAGTTATCACCTTACACTTCCGATTACAAATGGAATTTTACCTTATTTACACGATGATTCAAATTTCCAATGTTAAATTTCATTCTTTTAACATATTCTCATTAAGTTGTTTTACATTTTACATGTACTTTATGCGCCGAATGATCAAAAAAGCAAACAAAGTGAGTTAGGTAATAAAATTCATCATAACAATGTAAAGAAGTTATTCGAGTTTAATCATAATGTAAAAGCAATGACAATCATTCTCCATTCTTGTAACACACAATGATCATCAGTTGCAACATTTTCGTATCACATGGTTTTTCCGGTACCTATATTCGGGCGGTACAAGAGAATCGGAAGTAGAATATCGATTTTCAATTGCCCCCACACAACCACCGGTAGCATGTCCAACATCGTGGAATATCGCACGTAGCAAACATTATAAATTTTCCCATTGAAAAGGTTTATAATATCATAATAATAAATAAACGATTTAGTCATTTTCTTGATAGGTAACCGCATTTTGTAAAGTCAAAAAGATTTATTGCACATTAGCCTTACTAAGAATAATCTTGTATACCGTTTCTTTAACTTAATTTAATTATTGAAAAAGGGTTGGTTAGGGAAGCTCAAGGGATAATTTTAAAGTATGAAGATAATGGTATTTTCCCTTTAAATGAGCTACTCTAAGAATCGTCGTCGAGCTGTGGCCAAAAAATCAATCCGGTACGTCATGCCGCCGTGTGTATCAACATTGAAAAATCAATGGTAACCTGTGACGTCAGAGTCCCGCCTTACGAGAGGCCAATGAGACGCGGCTTATCCCCACCACTCGCTGAGTATTCCTATTGCACGGCGCACAGCGTGCTCATTCCGAAGCAGACAACCGCAACAAGCGGACGGATTTGCACGTTGAAAACAAAAACGTTAAACGAAAGACCGTGAAATCTCGACGTATGCAGTTTTTGGTTTCGACAGCGCCAGTATCGCGAGCCGTAGAAGAAACACATTATCTGCAGTACGCCGGTTGCACGACTTCTTTGAGGACTTAAGAGAATTCGAGCGAAATTTTCAAATTTAATTGCAAGTTCGCCACGAGTTTCACGTCAGTGACGCGTCAAGTGTTCGTTACGCTAAGACTTTCAAAAAACAGAGAAAAAAGGATAGACAAACTTGTCCAAATACAAGTTCCTACAGCATTGGGATTTTCATTGCGAGCCACCAGACAACCTCTACATCAATCAAGATGGCTTTTATGATGCCCGTGGTGAAAAATGAATGGGATATTTACAAGACGAATCGCAGTCGCCGCTCGTCAGAGTGTTCCAATCCTCAGGCCTGCCGCAGTCGGAAGGTGAGCAGAACTGACATTAGTGTTTTGTTGTTGTATACGTCATTGAGTGCGCTACACGTGCGCGTGTGTCTGTATATTTCTCTACTAAAAAGAGGGCAAGGTGGTGAGTGGATGAGGGAGAATGAGAGTACTGCGTAGCACACGTTTCTCTCCCTTCCCTTTCCGTAACGGCTATCCTTCCTATACTCCTATACCTTTTCCTGAACTTCAAACATCCCGGTAAAAATGCACACCTTGTTCCGGCATGTGTCAAATAGATTTACAATAGGCAATAGGTTTGAAGAATCCGATATATATTTTTGAGTTATTTAAAAAACCATCTGCTTCATACTACACTTCTGGATGTTTTACCCACTCCATTGCTATCGTAAGGTTACGTAACATTTCCATTTCATTATCGCGTACATCGAACCCGCAAATAGATCTCCTGCAATAGATGTATTATCCTTTGCTGCGTCACGTAGTCCATCCTCCTTTCGTCAGCCATCGTAGCTTAATGCATCGTTTGGGAGTTTAGAAAGTATCCAGACAGCGGCCTGGGAAAAATGGTCACACCGAACGACAATGGACAGTTGAACCAACGGGAAGATTTTAGATACCTTTGAAGAATATAAGCATCATTTTTTGCGTTCGTTGCGCCACGTGACACCAAGAAAACCATGTCCTCTTTCTTTTACAGTTCTTTTACGTCACGCAGTTAATGTCACGCACGTGAAGATTTTTTCTATCACTCTACAGAAATATTGCTGTCGATATCGATAATTTTATAATTTATTAAGTACCACCTGGCCCTGTATGTATTAATATTCCATCACTACATGCAATTTTTAATTTTTTTTGTCCCTACCAAAATCCCCGAAAATTTCTGCACACAAATTGAATGTTTTGAAAATGTTTATTCGTGATCCAGGACGTTTACTAAACAATACGAGAGTAAAACATTCCAGTCGATCGAATACCCAAGGATACCTGTAGAAAATGTATCATTGCCAAGAAACTTTTGCCAGACGAAAATCAATGACAGTCTGTCGATTTCCATTCGTTTACCATTGATTACTATCATCTTACCTTTAATAATAATTTCATTGCGAGTAATAAATATTGCAATCTTCAAACATCTGTAACGAGAACTCTTTATTTTTTCATATTTATTGATACCTCATCATCACTCGTTACTGTATCATTTTATTGTGAATTCGCTTGAACTTGTAGGCTGACGCAACGAGCAGTCTAGCTCGCGGCATTGTCGTTGCGATTTGTCGGTCGGCAACATGAACGAAAACTGAAACGAACGAGGTAGAACGAACATTCTTTCCGGCAGTGATTCTCATACGATTAGTACTCAGCTGTTGAAAAGTTAATGCCATTCAATTCAGATTACACGGACCGAGCATAGAAGATTCTGCAATAAAGTTTTATCCGATTCGCCTGATCAGCTCGAACCTTTGTTATACTTTTTATAGAAATGATCCTTTTAACACACGATATACCCAATAATTTATAATCTGCGAAAAATGCTTCTGACATTTCCGTTGCCTACTGTATCATGGACTTGACCGTACTTCCCAGTTTCCATAGCAGTGTCTCTCAATCGCATCAATAAAATTACTTACACGAAATAACCAAAATTGTATGCACGACTTGATAAAAAAAAAGTATCGGAGAGAAAGGTTACAATTGAATTCAAAATCCGCCGCGCAGACTAATGTGATCAGACCATGACAGTGAAACGAGTGATTGTATGCTTGCCACCACGTGACCGCTTGAAATTGGCACGTGTATTCCATTAAATGTATTACATAGTCGATCGGATAAATTGGATGGGAATCGTCGCGGGTGATTGCCTCGCATAATAACACGTACGGTTGAACACGTGTGCGACGTCCTAGGCTGCCCGCTTCCAGACGTATTATTCTCTGTGGGAAATTCTTTGGAGAGCCACTGTTGCTTGTCTCGTGATCCGGAGCCGCCGGGATAGCTTCCCACTCAAGACCGGCCTTGCCTGCAGCGCCAGACGCAAAGAAGGGAAGTGTTACGCAGATTGAGAACTAGTCGGATATAGTTTAATCATGGTAATCGATCATCGTTATGACAATGAAAAGTCGACGTGTCTTGTAAGGGTCGCGCATACCATGCGTTACGATGAGCGCGCATGCGCATATTGTGCAAAATGCATTTCCGTGGTTATTAATTCAAGATCGCCTGAAATGCTGTACACTATTAATGAGAAATATAGATTTGCACATAGAACTTGCTTAATTCAGAAATAAATCAAAGAAATTCTTAAATACAATTCTAGATGGGTAAATTATGTTCGTTGACTCGCTTAGAATTCCATGATGGGGCAAAAGTTGTGCTATTTTATGCGGTTGCTTTATCGTGACGCTGTGATAAGAACGCGATCTTCCATTAATCGAGATCTTGGGCTCGTGTTGCGTCGAGACTCGTGAATAAATATTTAAACAGTTTACCAGGTGCTAAACAAATCGGCCTAGTCTGATGAACTGTACTGACGCACGTGAGAAATCATTTAAGGTCATGTTGCAGATATTAATTAACTTCCTCGTGGAATATTTTGTGCAGACATTGTTATATTTAGGAGTAATAAATGGTTTGGGCGGTGTGACTGTCGGAAGAGAAGTTGATCCTTGATCTTGGTTCTTGGTATCGTGTCGCCGTATTGCTACAGAATGTAAATACCGTTAAGGAACTCATTACGGAATCTTACCTTGAGTGGAGTCCTCATGCGTTATACCGGTATTCTTCAAGGACGCGACACTATAAGAAATCATGTTCGCAAAATTCCCTTTCGTTCTTCTTTGATGCTGCACCCTACTTCCGAGATCATTTAGGAGAGACCTCGGCTCTTAACATAAACATTAACCTTTTGGTTGCAGGTGTCTGAATGCTCGAAATCTGAAGGACCTTCCTTGTCCACGTCACCGGGTTCTGACTTTCTCACATCGCCGGCTCACCGTTCGGTGCCTCTGACGTCACGTCACTTTTCAAGAACCTCCTCCAGGGCATCTCAGAGCTCACTTCAAAGTCCCAGCAAAAGCACCGGGTCCTCGCCTCCGAAAACCGGAAGTTCCAATTCCCTGAACAAGTTTCACAATAGACTTGTGGACAAATTGAAACGTTCTTTGAAGAAAGCAGACGACAACTCGGAGGATCAGCGAAATCTGTCGTGAAACACTCAAGCGGTTTTGGGCCGGCCACCCGCTTCCGGTTCGAAACCAATAGAGATCCGTCGCACCTCGGCCCCTTCCGGTTCTGGAATCAGTACCAAACTAGTGGCCCGTTCGTGTCCGGATCCGGCAGCCTGGTAGAGAGAAACCAACGCGCAGACCCTTACGTTTTGTTTCGAGACTTGTTTCCGGAGGAACATCCTGATCCTTTGGATCATCTGGACGAAGAGAAGCGCTCGACATTACTTCTGGAAGATGAGAATTATGGAATCCGGAATGCTCCAGATTAAGAAGTCCATAACGATACAAGCACTCGGTTGATATACCTTGTTCAAGATTGTATAAGATCACACATCGTTGGATGCGATGGATCCTTGTTACGGCAGGATCAGAAAGAAGCTGCTAAGGAACAGAAGGTCAGTGTCAAGGATACAACGGAGTATCCTTCCGTTTCTCACTTCAGGCAGGAAGTTGCTGGTTCAGGATTTTCTCGAGATATGAGACACATCCTATATGCTAGTTCCTTCAATCACCGTTGCACATTAGGCTCCTCTTCAGTAGTTATGCTAAATTTTTGCGCAATGTCGATGCCCCGTAGCGACAACAACGTAACTTGCAAACGCGAACGCACCATAACAACTGACTAGAATGAGTAAGAGGGGAAAGGAGATAGATAAAGAAAGAGAAAGAGGCATATCCCATGTTAGGTCAAACTTTGCCAAGAGATCTTGGGGCTCAGATTATTGCTACCGGAAGTCGCTTATCTTTTCATTTCGTAGCTTTAGAAAAACGCGCGAATAATTAAATTGAAAGCCACATACGTGCACGAATGACTGAGAGTGTGAATGAAAACTACTCGAGAGAATGACATCGCGACAGACAGACTCAGAGAAAATAAGAGCACGAGAGTGTTCGATCGATCATAACGAACAGAAGCCTAAGAAAAGACTTATTTTAAAATACTTATATATATAATATATATATACCATAAAAGGTTACATGATTAGAGGTACATACTATTTGTTCTGAATGTCATTGCTCGTGGCACCCTTATGTAGTGGATAAGTTTCGGCGCTAAAAAGATCCCGATTTAAATAATGCAACGATTTTCCGTGCCAAAAATTAACACTGTATCATTGGAGGAGGTATATCTATCTATCTATTATATATCCACATCATAATTTTATCTCGATGCGCTGAATCTAATGATACCTTGATGGCCTTCAGTAATCGATAACCGATATTACATTTTTTGATAAAGATTAGAAATTTTCGTAATTCCTGTAACTTAAACGGCTATTGTTCTGTTAGCACGCAGTGGCTGCGTGATTGTCACGTTTTAACGAAGAATCATTTTAGCGCTGGAACTTGTGCAAGACACTCATCCCTAATGGCGGTTGACTTTTGTTGAGATTTTCTAGAAAGATTATTATATACCACTCGCGTCGAATGTTTTCATTTTCAACGAGGTATCAGAACAGCCATTTTACCTCGGGATTTCAGAATATATATGCCTTCGAACGTTTTATTTGATCGATTCGAAGGACCTACACAAAATACTCGGTTTGAACGTAATATATGGGGAATAAACAAGATAAGGGAAGAAGGAGGAAGAATATTGCGATAAAAATGCAGTTCGAAGATTTTCGAAATCTTCCGTGTACTTCGGGAGAGAAGAAAAGAATATTTTGTACTAATGTTTAGAAGCTCAAAAAAGCGGTGCATTGCTCGGCGTACGTGCGTACTTCTTTTTATGCATGTGTATGCGCAGATGCACGGGTGTTTAGGCAAAATTCCGTTTCTCGAAACGTGAACTTCGTTGTATAGTTACACGCCTCGATATTATATTCCGTGCGAACGGCACGATAAACGTCTGGCTTTGCTTGACCGTAGAATCTTATTTTTCGTTTCGGAAATTTACGAACTGGGAGCAATTTAATGATACCGCGTGTAACTCTGTGATACCGTAAGCTATAAGATAGAATTATTTTGCAACGATTCGAGAAAAAATAAAAATTCGAAGTGAGTTACCGCTTTCGCGACTCACGACAACGCGTCGCGAATAAGGGATGTCGGACGTCGCTCACGATTTTAATTAACATTTGGTATTCGATTATAATTTCAAATTCGATTTTGAACGACCTCATTGTGAAAAGTGTATAATGAAATTTGTCCGAATCGAAAGAGTCCTCGCATATAAAGAACATTCGTAAATCCGTGCGCTCCCCGAGAATGATTAAGTCTTTTTCGAAATCGTTGCTCGAAATTTGACATAAGCAGTGAAGCCGTTTTGACGTACCTATGTACAAAGATAAAATCTGCGGAAAATTTTGAAAATTGCCTACCTGTCGCGTACTTCCCAGTGGTTCACTTTATCGGGAGGATGGCGCGTGTACCGAATAATTTCAAAACTTGCCGCTTCTCGTAAGACTGCTTAAAGAAAAATTATCGATTGGATGTTATATCGTGGTGCTGTGCGAAATATCGGGACGAATTCGTGGCGCGACTAACGTAAATTTCTTCTCGTAGGACTTTTAACACGTTTCTTGAAAAATCGTCCCGTATTTCGCCTGACGATTTGTACTGATAATGCGGTGTTACTAGAGATTGGAAATTGTGGAGATACGATCTATTTATTATAGCGATCTAAGATTGTAGAATAAAACGGGTCTAGGTGCTCTTTATTCTCTGTAAAAAAAGAATATAAATCATATTAAATATATACATATATAGGTATGGATATGCATTGATATTCTATACGTGCAGATAATACAGGCGATTTTTAAAGTATGAGTTTCAAAATTGAAACTCAAGGAAATTATTATGGCGCTAGAACCTATTTCATTTTTCAGTCCTGGATCGCTCGATTACGAGTATATAATTTATTGAGATGGTTCAAACTGGTTTTTTCTTCTTTTCATTATTTTATCCTATTTTGACACTATATTTGACACCTATTTCCGGACGTTTTGAGCTGATTTTTGAGGCATGGTTGAGGAGAAATCATGATCAGGTTTGCCATATTTGCCCAAGAGCTTTGTAAAAATGTCATCAACCATCAAAAGGCATTCGGAATAATTAATTGCTAATTTAGTATGATTGCTTTAATTTTCGCATTTTACTAATCACCTGATTACTTTCTCCTCGTCCATGGCGATTGAATGTCACTGCCAAATGCCCAGAAACAAATACTTGACGAAGTTCGAAAAGCCCCTGATTGCGTGTTGCATGCTTTTCGAATTTGGCCGTATCCTCTTACAATTAAACTTTTCATAATTATTTATTATTTTGAACGAAGAGCAGCTTTCGTTGTTAAAAGAAACTCATACCTCTTACTGGTCTTAATCCGAGGAGCTAATAAATAATGTCCACATATGGACGAAAAATTAAAATATTTATAATTATATAAAATGAAAATTTTTAGTCAAAAACTATATCCGCATTATTCGGGATATTAGCAAATTAGATTATATTATCCATCTAGATAATTATTCGCCATGTAAAAAATTGTATTGAATTCAGCGTTAATTGAGATTCCAAATATAACGCGAATTTCACGAAGCTCCAACGGTTAAGTAAGTAAGGCGGTTGAGTGTACATTCCATGCGTATAAATATACATATATGTATACAATAACCTGTTAGCGTTTGATAAGAAGTTCACACGAGATATTACACTTAAAAGTAACGATTGAATAATATATATAAAGTTTTGAAAGCTTACAATAGACCTCGGTTTATCATTATTATGTATCGCAATTTTTATGTCATGTTCAATAAATGAGTTTCAGACTGCAAAACCTATGCTTTATTTTCATTACCCTATTTTAGAAAATTCCCTACAAAATCCAATGTAATCATCTATTGGGACGAAGTCAAATATCCACTATCATCGAAGACTGTTCAATCCCTGATTCAAGAATTTCACAACGATCAAGATGATGAATGATAAACAAAAAGAAACATTTTTATTCTATATAAATACTAAAGAGGAGAGCTTCTAGTAAGCTTTTCTTTGCTGTCGAAGTTCCTTGACGGTTTATGGTACGCATATGCGTATCGCGTGAACATACTTGGTATCCTCTATGTCAGACGATAAAGCCGCGTACATACGTAGAGCCACCTGCGAATGGGGTTTCTAGAAATTTCCTTTCGATCGATTCCAGTGCCATACATAGCCATCATGAACTGATAAATAATACATAGAAATCGTGTACACTATCACAGCCGTCGTACTTTGATATATAGCCACGACTTGCTAATAGTGTCAGGCATTGTGAATCATAGTTTGAAAATTTCGAAGAGTGGGCTGCACGTGAGGGAACGCTGCGACACTGCACCTTGACTTCGGCCATTGCCATTTGCGGAACACCGTTGCGAAATTGTTCCTTAATAATTCCGGGACAATTCCGGCTTTCCTTATTTTGACATCTCTTGATCGGATTTAGTAGTGACTGAATATGACGACATGTAAGCTTAAAGAAGACGTTAATTTGCCTCAAATGACAATTTCGGTTGACGTAACGTATTATCAATTGTTTAATTGACGAATATTTGGTGCAATTAATTAAGGAGGCACATATCCATTGTCGAGACTGTCATTTAGTATTTGTTACTATGATCATTGTGATGCACCTTGCTTGTCTTACATTTTTCGCTTTTGTTGATCCGCAGATAATCAATAAGTGTTAATAAATAATTTCGTGAAGAGTTAAATGGCGGAGGGGTTATATGGATTTTGTATTGTTGCACTTTGTCATTTGATGCTTACAATTTTAACGATGAGTTTAACGATAGCTACGCCAATGATTCTTGTGGATGGAAATTTCCACTATGGGAGAGTTCGCGGTACTTACGTGTGTGTCACCGTTTGAGTTATTAACGTGAAAATTACAGGGATTAAAAATAGAATATATAACTGCACAAAAAATACAGCGGAATAATGTACTACTCTGTCGTGTACCCTTTTTGGTAGTAAACAATCTTTTTTTTAACTGGAGTTATGGCAAGGGCACAAAGACATAAAAAAGAGGTAACCCGTATCCCAGGATGAAAGAAGTGATAATTTTTATTATATCCTTCATGGAAAATTAAAACATGGGTATCATTATCACTGATTTAAAAAATGTTCAAAATATTAATTCGAATTTAAACATATTGCTTGAAAGGCAGGGTTTTGGGTTTTCTCTTTGGGGTATGCTTTTGAAATCAAAGAACTTCTTTTTTTAACGAAGACAAATTCATCGTAATACGAAAGTACATATCACCTTATCAGCTTATCACTACTGATTCCAATTTGTATCTATTTGATACTTTTCACACGTGGCTTCTGTTACGTCGCGTATTCCACTCCGAGGCATTTCATTTCACCATGTGTATTTTTTGTCTTTATCTGCATTCTGGGTACAGTCAAAGCTATGATTTTTCATGACCTTAAATATACTACGCGTCAGAATGGACAGTACCGTATCTACGACGCGGCTTACCCATTAAGCCTCATTCACACTACACCAAAGCGAATGTACACGATAGGATGTTTTCATTATATTTTATTTACAATCTACCACTTAATCCCCATATAAAGTGGATAAAACTAAAATAATAAAGAAAAAGGAAATTTTACTCACAAGAGGAAACGCGGTACATGTAAGCACTAACAAAAATTTTGTAGTTTCACTTTTATTTGCTTCACTATAATGCGAACAAAAATATAGCCAAGAGATCGTAAGTAATTACTTAACAAAAGTGTAATAACAAAGTACGTACAAATTTTCAAATGGAATTTATAAAAACGGCTTATGACATTTTTTTTAATCCACGTAAGCCTACATATCTATTTTTTATGTCAGTAATACTCTTGGATCGTAATTAGAGCTTGTCACAGAAATCTTCCATCCGAAACGTAACGTATCGACTAGTTGCGAAACTGCTGTGGCCAAGGATACCTCTAGCTATATTTTGACGAGAATTCAGGTCGATGCACTTGCCGCAGAACAGAAACGTGCATAACAGGGTCGAACGATCAATACGCTCTCGTACTACTACGTTACTATTCCTAGATGTTGCGGTATTATTATTAGTCCGTGCTGTTGCATATTTGCTAATATAGTAATTGGATGTTAAGTAAGCTTAACGATCGACTACCAGTCTCCCAAATATTTTTGTTACTTCACAGGCAAAAGTACCCGAACATTTTTACAAATCATTAATAGAAATTTGAAAAGAGGAGTAACCTGTGAATCTGCCAAAATTTGCATTGCAATACCAATCGAAATTACTAATCCGCGACAGATTAGCACACTGATATATATCTATATATACATCTATCTGTATTTATTATCTTCCAGATGATCATCATTATCCGAATTTATATACAACGGCAGTACTGTATGATTCTTCTAAAAAATGTTATAAATCATTATCAGATAATTAAAGATGTTAAGATGCTATTAACACACAGTTAGAGAGTTACGTTATGATCGTCCCGTTTGGCCATACTTTGCCATTCCTTTTACGGTAGCATCTCGTCAAATATTCCATTGCGTCTTCAAATGCTAATATTTAACTCATTTGCACTCTGTCAGTGAATAGTAATTTACGAATTCTAAAATATAGTCAATTATATCGTTCCATGGGATTTCCAGTATGACACATATTCTCTAAAGACAGTTAAAACCGTGATGTCGTGTTTTAACAAATTTGGATTAATATCGGTATTAGCTTTCATGAGGTCCAAAAGTTTATCGTATCTGTTTCTGCTGTCATATGCAAATAGTAAAGAAAACGTATTTGCGTATGTATCAGGAGAAAAAATTTATTTATTTTTTTCAGGTGTACATTTCTTGTCACAACTCATCCATACGGGGTAGACAACAAAAATAATAATACATTGCAATTACCAGAATAATATATTTGCCTCATTTGTTATATCTGCAATTAGAAAGCTTATCAATTATTACGTAATGTATGCATTTTACGCGTCAATGTAATGCCAATAATATAATTCAATATAGATTAAGAATGGACCTTGTTCGTAATTAGTGAGGACAGTAAGTTATATTTCACCACGCTAATGAAGAATTATGGAGTTAGTCGTACATTCTTTTACAAGTATATCACTACTTAAATGTGCCCTTGGAATGAAGCGATGTTCACTGGATTCAAGAATTGGTTGCTTCAGTAGTTATATAAGATTTATAGGATCATGTTTGTTTTCTACGATATTGTGGTAAAAATCGCTTGTACGTCAATCGTTGTGATATTATTATCACAAAGGTTAAATAATAATTATATGGCATTACAACAAATTTGAAAGCTATAACAGAATTATAGATGATAGTTACAAAGATTATTCGAATTTTCGAGTTTTATGTGAATCACCAGACTATGGACAGTCAATGGCTTTTGTCAATAGGTAAACGTGTTAAAACACGCCAGTGAATGCACTGACGTGGAACGAGATAAAGATTTTTTTTATTTATGAAACGTGTGAAATTAAACATTTTATTTAAAAATTGTCATAGCAGTTATTAATTATAAAATTGAACAGCACTGATTTAGTAGAAAGTCTCAAAATCGTCATTGTATGACAAAACGATTGATTATGCAACGCTTAAATCACAATATCGTAAAGCTACATAAATTTTCCAGGCCTTAAACAATTAAATTTACGAATTGACGAACCATGCAGGACTCAAGGTCTGCATTAAGAGCAAGAATATCTAACAGCTATGTTTTAGCAGCTTTAAAAACACTTCATTGTTTTACTTCAATGCAACACTCAATGACAGGGCAATTTGAGTAATTTATCTGTCATTAATCTTAATTAATTTTTATCAATATATTTCAGAGAACTAATCACTTCTATACATTTGCATTATCGGCACGATAAGATAAGCACAAATGTAAAATGCACAAATAAAGAGATAAACAATATTTTAACCATGAAGCGTTATTATTGTTCTGAGTAACAGCATGAACAACTAAGAATATAGTTCCATATGCAAATATAAATTAACTATTGCATTTAATAGAACGTTCAGCGATTATTCATATGCTAAAAATAATTGCGTGATGTGTCATAATAATGAAGCTGGCTTTTCTGTTTTCCTTTTTGGACTACGCAATCTCTTGTCACGGTATTAATAACGCAGCCACCGGTTTGCTCTAAAATAAGAATCCGTTTAGTTGTCAGTGCCAAGAAGTCGTTTCTGTCATTTTTCTTACATGCGACTGACGATTGAATTTTTCACATCGTTATCTACACACTTATTACGTGAGACATGTAAATATAATACGTGAAAGCATATTTTAAAAATATTGTTTTCACGATCAAATAGTAAAAAAAGCACTGGATGAATAATAATTAGAAAATACATTTCATTATGATGACACAAGAGTTAGCGTACCTTCAATTAGCCTTTCACGTACGTCTATTAATTCATTCAGTAAACTTTTTTTGAATGCTAAAAATATGTTTCGTATTTACTTGTCAATAGGTGCGGATATTTATAATAATTGTTATTGGATTTCACCTATCGATTTTACAAAAGTGTCGTTTATATAAACGGCTGTAATTGATGCCTAACATATAGTGAGGTAATTGCGATGAAAAGTAAACCTGAATCTTATATTTAGATGGAACCTGTTTTTGCTTTGTACATATTCCAAAGTATCATTCGAATCAATGATAACGGGTAAAATGCCCTAATCACTTATAGCGATACTCAGTCAATTGAAAATTTACAAGTTAACGTTAATCTCTCGTAAATAAAATAATATACTGTTTGTGTCAAATTCAGTAACTCTATTTATACGTCTGATGACGTATAGCTTGCGCATAAAATCGTACAAAATATATATTTACATTTTTTGCAACTTAACAAATATCTTTGATATATAAGCATGACGTTTGCGTTATTTGATACTCGTATGTTTCTACGTTCGAAATATGTGAAAGCAGCCAATTTGAAGGATTTCTCATCTATTTTCGAACGCCGGAAATAATTCGACGTAAAATATTGGTTTTCCAGGAAGATTCAAGTTTGCGGATATGAAGACGACGAACAAGTAGGCGATCACTGTCGGTGCCAGCCGAGAATTTAACTAAAGATAACCACTGCCTAAAGACTATTAAATCCGCGCATGCGCAAGATGGCGCTTACACTGAGCTAACCAAAGCTCCGTCTCGCGACTTTTTTCAGCTGTCAAACGTGACGTGATTGCTTTCGTACTATTGCGAAGGAATTTCCAAGAAGTGTGTCGTGGCAAGCAAAATAGAGAATAAGGATTTTCATCCAGGTTCATCTTGGACGAGCGCCTAATTTGTTTAATTGTAACACGCGCTCATAGCGTGAACCGTGTGCGATTCTCTTATTAAGCCTTTGCGCGGCTACGAGTTTGGCTTTGTTATTTTTAAGTAGCAGCACCGTCGATGGCGCTGCGTACTCACCGAGAGCGGCGCCTATACTACGTGACGTAGTGTCTCGACACCCACGCAAAATTTTTCTACATTTCTAGTGCAGCTGCCAACAGACCGACACGAAGACATAGTTGGTAAGGATGTATTTGCCCAGTTGGCCACAGCGAAAGCTAATCTGGTTCTGAGTTTCCTGGAGCAAGGTCAAACGTCTAATACGTATCAAAGCTCTGATGTCATACGGGGTGTTACCCTCTCACGTTTCACGATTAGATTTCGTTTTTATTTACTTTTTTTTTAATTTCATGGTCACAGGGGAAACGAAATAATACGATAGACCTGTACTCCCGCCCAACTGCTCAAATAATTTTATATGGAGCGGTTATCTACAGGGTTCACATCAATGATCCGTCGTCGCGTTGCCATTACTAATGCGACAGGAATGGCATTCTGCTCGAAGATGGCAGAATGCCAGGAGAAATAACTCACACGGGAATAAACTCTTAAAATAAACAAACGTATAGTCTCCCTAGACGCATAGCCGGACCGCCCCACTGCAAATTTTCTCATGCGACCCTGCGCTCTGCTCCTCATAAATATCAACCTAATCGCAGCATTCTGATGGCAACTATTTATTGAAGTATTTCTCATGGACAAAATGGTCTTTTTTTTCTATATTATTATTTAAGGCCATTAGTTTGTATCATAATTATTCTTGATATGTGAATAGTATCACAAAAGGTTATTCAACGTAAAGCAACATCCACAAATGTTCTACAGCGTCCTATCTGTCAGTGTATTGTATCTTATCCTACGCCTACAACTTCCGCTTTCTAGTTCCTATTTACGATACGATTTTTTGTGGTTTCGTTCATGAAAATCACAATTTGCCAGTTACTTAGGAGTTTGCGACACTCAGAAGACATTTGTTTGAATGGTAAGTCGTGAATCGTTGACGTCAAAGCTGTTAACGCCGACGTGACGTAACTCAAACAGTAGTAGAAATTTAAATAGTTCGATAAGGGTGACTATACTGGTTTTGACTGGTAGATTTAGTAACCACGACCAGAGCCAAAGTCAAAGCATATCCAACTGGCGTTAGTACAGAATCACGGGCGTGCAAAAATAGTGTTCACGAACTGGTTTATCCAATGCCTTTTGACGTGTCCACAAAACACATGGTCGTGCTCGTATATGGTTCGTGGACTTAACTGGATCGTATTTAAATTCACCTTCGGATGTAAAATAATTCATCATCCTTCTATGTATTTCGCTGATTGGATAATTTATCATGGAGAATGTGAAATTGAAAATAAATTATCTAGATAGATAATCATTCGTATCATTGGGTTGTTAAAATTTGTATTATTCAGATTGATTATCAGATAAAATCGGATCAATATTATTACTCATTTATAAGGTATTAAATGATATTGCAACAAAACTTAGACTAACTTATTCTCTTGTATCTACTATGTTATTCAGGGTAGAATCAAGGTTGTAATCCCAACGGATGTTGGTAAGTATATAAATACATAGACTGCGTGCACGATACGCATATCTTTGCACATTTTAATATGTTCATAAATATTACATGCACAATTTATCTCGTATAAAAATAGCGCGTATACATATGTTAATTAATGAAATGCATAAAAATTCAACCACATAAAATAAAACCAGTATAGACGTACAGTCCAGTTCAATGATAACAAGAGAGATATATTTTCCATAAGAAGATTAAATGTTTTATAATATTTTAATCCAATGAAATATATTCAAGTATATAGTTACATTTAATCTTGTATGATAATTCGAAATCGAATACTCGCCATAGAGATACTTGCGAAGATCAATTTTCTAAAGTTAATATTATTATACAAATATAGAGACAGAGGCGTTTCAGATGATTCAAACCTTTCGTAATCCTCTGCCAAGACACAATAATAACGAGATGATTCCTTCGTCTCTGACGTCACGCTTTTTATTCTAGATACAGTCTCTAGATAAGTCTCTCAGAAATAATCGTAACAATCAGTGCAAACAAATATGAGGAAAGCTTAAGTGTCATTTAACGATCTTGTAACTGACAAGGCTCACGTGTCATCGAGCTTGTTGTCGTGTTTACAATGATAGTGACGAAAGTGAAGTATGCAGATCGACCGGGATCATTACGCCTCATTGGTCCTTTCAATATGCACGCACGTCAATAGTTCTCGGTTGTACGTGCCGTGTTTACAGCACAGACGTTAACCAGTAAAGTAAGCCTTAAATTGCTGCACCACGATCACAGCAGTAGAAACAAATATGTATTATTTTGCTGGTCATGAAAGATTGCATAAAAAGTATTCCTACGGTCACGGCAATCGTAGATTGTTGCTGAATAGTCAAACATGACTGAATTTCTAAATGACGTTTACTAAGGTTATACTGAGTAATGCAGTTGACAATCATGCAACTTGTATTAAAATGAAAAATTCTTTATTTTAACCTGACATTCCGTATCTTTTATATGAGTGTAGGAGAGAGATAGAGAGAGAGAGAGAAAAGTGCAGCCTTGAAGGACGGATACTGCATGACAGTTTGTATTGTTAGACCTTAAGTTTCGTTGCAATAAATTTATGTCTTGCTGCACCTTCGCCAAGTACAGTAGATTGTTCGTTTCGCTGTAAAAGTAGTTGCTGAAATTCAATGTCACGTGCAATGAAATCTTTCGACTTTTAAGTACAATATAGGTGCAGCAGGACTGCACAAAATCTTCTGGATTTACATACGGTTGTACTGAGTTTTAATAACTGTTAGTCATTCTTAGATTATGTTTTATGATTCGTGGATGAGTCAATGAGAAACTGAATTCTTTGAAGCAATGATTCATAAACAGAGACAAAAATCAGTGGGCGATTTGAAAAATTTTATTGAACGAAACATGAAGATCTTGCAAAATAATTATAACAGAAACAGCAGCAGTTGTCAGAAGTTATCTTAACACTAGAACAACCAACGTCGAATGTATACCTAATTCCACCACATGAAATCCGTCATTTTTACGGGTCTCGTTGTTCTAGTGATAAAGACTTTCGACGTTGTAAGGAGGTATACATAATATTACGTGCAACTATATTCTACCAGTACTTTAACACTTATCTTTATAGAGATTATCAAATTCGTTTCAAAATTGTTTCAAAATTGTTTCAAAATTGTTTCAAGTTTAATTTGATTGTAACTCAATGAAGGATGCGCTGCGGCCACTGATATAACCTAGCGCAATGATGCTTGGGATTCTCGACAAGGACGTCAACAATACTGTCTACCGACGTCCGCATCTGGTCTAGCTTATTTCACTCGTCAAGGGAAACCGGTATTAACCAGACTACTATATCGGTTTCTGTTTTCTCATTACCACCATAAAAGAGCCGGTTTTAACTGGCAAATGACAGTTTATTGTACCATGTTGGTTATTATTCATGATCTAATCAGATGGCTTTATCCGTTTGGTAATATAATACATTATGTGTAGATCGTATACAATAAGATTCTATGATAATAATCTTTATGATACATTTCCAATAATCTCTATACGAAATATTTACATTAATTGTTTGTGTAGTTCATAAATCACACGAACTTTAAAGTAGAGCAATTATGAACAGATTTTATCGAGGATTACGCAAATTTTGAATTGATAATAGGTAAAGTGAGCGAATTGAATAATTAGAGGATTTTTCATTTCATAAGTAACTGCCGGTAAAACAGTCAGCTGTTTAATCTGTAGTCGGATCTAAATTTTCCAGTAATCATATCGTACGTAATATAATCGGTCGTACGAAGACTGCTAATATATTAATATCGGTAGGATGGACAGTTTTTAAATATTGATTTCTTGTTTTTATATTTAAATTCTTTATTCTATACTCAGTTTTATTGTGTTTTCAAAAAGTAACAATTCTCAAATCAAAGACACAATGGCAACACTTTATTCGTATTTTTAAACCGTGCCCATACAAATACTAGACTTGCTCATCGACTTTGCAATATTTAACGTGTAAATACAGACTTTATTTACGACGGAATACGAGAACCACGTGCGTTTTTATCACTAGTTTCATAACGTGCTTGTAAATCAGTATTTACAATTACGCGTTCGACCTGATCGAGTATATGATTATCGTGATTTTTTATGACCGTTTCACAAGTCTTTCATTATTTAAGTCTCGACGAGAAATTGAACACCCTAATCTTATTACCACTGCCTGAAAAAGAAGACTTATAATAGGGAAACAATGCACTAACTCACTTATACTTATTCTCTATAAAGAAAACTTTTTGCTATGAAAAAGCATACTACACTTTTTCCCCATTGTATAACTTTTCTTCTACCACCTATACAAGAAATCCTTGCCAGTAGCAGTTTCTGAAAAAAATATTTGCTTTAATGGAATATCCGATCAAATACCTTTTTTGTTATATCAAATGATTCACATGACAATCCGTTTTTTGCTTTTCCTTGAAAATTTATTCTTTTTATCAAATTTAATGATATTGAAACTATTATCTTATTGGTAATATATTTCTCAGAAGAAAAAGATATTGTAGTCGAAATATCGTCCAAGGATTTGATATGATTAGAAGAGTGTCTTGCGCGTTATCATTCCCAGCAGATATTACATGACTGCTGGTGTCCCTAGCGTAGAAGCCAAACTGAAATCAATACCGCTGCATGGCCTACTACGTCATAGCCTTCTTTTCAGTTAAACCCATTTGGCGCAAGGGACCCTTTGCCTTTGCAATTCGATGACTCTAAGATTCTAAGCATGAGCGAATTATGCGTCGAGAATATACCAGGTGGCGTTGAGTGCACTCTCACGTGTTTACGAAGAAGCAATGGCTTTGTGCGCTGTAAAAGGAAGCGGGTCACTACGCCGTACTTTTTCTCATCGCGCAGTTGTTCAACCTCCGATTGTTCTTAGATGCCAAAATTTTCACTGTTAGAACCATATTTATTAATAACTGCACTGCCAGACAATTGAGCAGTAAGTATGGAAGTATAAAATTAAATTATAACATTGCTAGCTTGAATGAAGTATGACATTGGATTTTGCTTCTTTGTACTATCGATTTCACTGGAATAGTTGATTGGCTTATGTTGGCTGGTACGTCGCCGTTTCAGAAACTCCGTCGCGCCGTCCCGGCGCCCGTTGTAACGTCGTATCCCGCGTACTACATGCTTGAAAGTTTGCATCCAATTAGTTCACGAGTTGTGATCCTTGAGAGTTGGCTAAACTATGGTTAATGCTTTCTGCTCTTCCATCTCAGAAAAGATTAAATAAGAAAGCTGAATTCGAGCACATCGCCAGTCTTTAATGTAACTGAGCCAAACGACTCGCCACTTGGATACGTGATAGTTCAACAAGAGCTCCGAGGTCATTAGATTATTTAGATATCTTGGATCAAAGCTCAAAATACAAGATCAGCCAGCGCCAGTACGACCCCCAAGGCTTTTATGCTATTATTGACACATATGCGATTTACGAGTCTTCCGGTTACTTGGAAAATTAATTGAAATATTATCGAGTCGATTAAAACTTCGACCACATCTTTTTGTTCTTTTCGGTCATTTATAATTTGCTGTGATAGATTGACAGGGCATTCATTGTTTTTTTTTTTGGGGAAAGCATTTAAACATCGCGCGTATGGTAACTCGCCTGAACGATTAAGGGAAATCATTCACCGAAGCAGATCTCTTTCTTCTCTCATAACACGATCTCTTAGTTCGTTGAACTCAACCGAAAACGTTATGAGAAATACGAACGCAGTTCCTCGATGAATAATTATTGTGAAACGGATCTAAACTTGTGGTTTAGATCCAGCACCTGTATATGTATGTCGGTATAGACCGAATTGCCTGTCATTGGTCAAACTGACTAATACCCGGTTAGAGTGCAAGACCTGTCGCAAGGTACGCACGCTTTACTAATGCTATATTTTTATACTAAACAAACAATTATATTTGTAACGAAACTTTGTAAAAATACATTCTTAGGTGACAGAGCACCAGTCAACTACGTAGGAAAAGAGACAGGAAAAGCTATTAAAAAATAATATCCTACGAGTTATGCATGTTATTTTTCGACTAGCCAATTATACTCTTTGTGCCACTTTTTATTATTAAATTCTGATGATTTAGGTTGTATGAGGTTATTGTAGTCATTTTTTTTATATAAACAAACCTTAACTGCGAGACAAGATATAAAATATCATAGCGATGATAATCAATCTGGCATATAAGGGTCATTGGGATATTCTGAATACAGAAGATTGTGATACGTGAGCGGAGTTATGATGATAGTGTAGACGCGACGATGAGCACGTAGGCCTATAGTTGCATCAAAATAGTCAAATAGTCAAAAAAATAGTCGACTGAAAAAAACATCACCACGTGTCGTAGATGTATTTTTAATATTCCATCACCTGACCATATATCACTAACAATAAACGAGACGTTTTTTCATTTTCCTATTTACGGCGCCGTTCAAAGTCCACGAGGAATTATTGACGGCTGAATCGTAAAATATTTTTCGTAGGTCGCACACGATTTTTTTTGGAGAAATCTCATTTCAATTGCCAAGAGAAACGACAATATAATCGGAAAGGGTACGAAGTTTTTCGAACGGTTGATCAGACCTTGGCCTATCACGCAATCGTATTCTGGTTATAGTGATAATAAGAGGCCCTTAGAGCAGAACAATTTATTTACACAGTTAGAAACATGACAGCGCTAATAGAGTTACTACAGAGTATCCATAAACTGCACATAAATCAGGAACCCATGAAGGATAATACTGAAGAAATATAGCATCCTACTTTCAAGGTCCATTGTTTATTTATAAAATTGAACTGATCATATTACCTGGATAATGGTTGTCAGCCGTCCTTCGTAGGTGTCAGGATTATCCATGAATATTCTATCTCGGTTTTATCAATAAAATCGTTTGGTTATTTTTATTATCGGCCGACGGTACAATGATTCAGTGTTGTTACTTATTGTGTGATTGGAGCATTGATCTGCTTCTCCTCGCGTATAGATAAACGATTGCTTTAACGTATGTATAAGTTAACTATTTACTATGACAGCATTCAGATAAAGCAACTATGTATGATTTCCAATGACTGGATAATGGACGGAGTTGAATTCTTCCGAGATTGTCTGCATATACCGCGTAACAGTTATCGACTGAGCAAGTGCGTCGCTCTGGCGAGATATGTTCTATTTAAACTCATTCTTTTTTCACCTAGTGATAATTCAAGCTGAACTTCAGGTTCGGGTCTCGAGATATTAATCATGTTGGCTGATTGAGTCAAAAATTGTAAACATTACCACGTGGCTTTCTTGATTGAAAAGACGTTCAAAGTGTTACGAGATTAAACTCTGT
Source organism: Hartigia nigra (assembly GCA_031001745.1). Taxonomy (NCBI): domain Eukaryota; kingdom Metazoa; phylum Arthropoda; class Insecta; order Hymenoptera; family Cephidae; genus Hartigia; species Hartigia nigra. The sequence goes on from JARPRG010000013.1 coordinate 598,266, forward strand.
TTACCTGATTGGATGTCAATTAAAAATAATTGTAACTTATAAACCTTCTCAACTATCTCTTTAATCACGTACAGTAGAGTCCGATTATTACGACTTCGCTTAAAACGATCGACCATATATTGTATCCTATTTGCTCCCTTAAGTTTGGTTTTCATACAAATACGTTCCTACATATTTTCATTTTGCTTATTATGTCGTCCGTTTAGTACGACGACATTTTCCTGTACCTGGGATGTCGTTATAAACCGATTCCACTGTATTTGATATTGGATGACTTATTGTTAACATCTTATTGTCAATCTCTCGCTTGTTCAAAAAGATGCGTAGAAGTGGCTTTATATTGCTAATAGAATCATTATATTTCTTATTATTCGTATTTTCATCGTGTTTCGTGTTATTTGCATGATTTTTTTTCTTCTCTATTTTTGATTATGGAACAAAAAAATTGACGAGATGAGATGACAGTAATGAATCGTTATCCTTATTTTGATTAATTGTTATTAATTAAGGGGAAATATATTTTTAGAAATATTATCGATAATGCGATTTTATATGGATGGATATGCTATTTATCTCTTTTTTACGATTACATACATAACACTTGATATCTTCAAGCATGTTATTCTCATTATACTGCCTTGAGCGTGTAAACTACAATAATAATTACAAAACATTGAAAGTCAACTCTGCCTATTTATATCTTCGCTTTTAAGTATATATAGTGACTTGCCCCATTATCTGACGCTTCCGACGCAGTTACTTAGAACAAATGTTATATATATATTGCCAAAGATTAATAATTATATATTTTATTATTTTATATATTTTATTATAGATTAATAATTATATATTTTATATAATTTTATATATATATATATATAAAATACAATATGAAAAACAGTCGGTTCAAGAGTTAAATTTATTATTTAAGAGATCAAAACTAATAAAATCTCTAGCAGACTAAGAATGTCTGCATAAAATTTTGTTTATAAGTATGCAAGCGCATAGTTTTACTTCAAAATATTTTACATTTTATTAACATATGTTTCAGTTATTTTATAGCCACGTGTGATTTATAAAGAATTTCATTGTTTTCCATAAAAAAAATGTGCTCATGGAACCACCACATGTCGGGGGAGACTAAAGAAAACTGCAATTAGGTAACTTCATGTCCCATGCAATCCTTGCGAATCAACACGAGAATAACTACTTGTATTTTCACGAGTGACGTAATCCTGAGCATCCTTTGACGTTATAATACAACGTCGACGCAATGAGCGACAAATAAATATAACCCCATGATCGAGTATGCTCCACGTGTGCACACGTTACATCCTCTTCAGAGGATCTATACGGACAAAAGGATTGCATCGTCAAGAGTCATCTTTGTTTAATGAGCCGGATGATTCACAATGCTCGTTACTTGCACCGGAAATAACAATTCGTGAAGCGATGAATGAATCTTCTGGAAAGGTATGACATGCGTTGCTCCTTGTATTACGCCATTAAATGTATCAAGAAGACTTTGCAACACTGAAGTACGAATTCAAGGCACGATTCTGCATGATGCATACACGCTTTTGCGTTGGGCACCCTAAGTGGGGAGTAGTGTAGGAAGGGTGCTTCGAGTGTCCTTAGGAAGGAGAGTATACATTTCAAGGCCTCAAAAGGCTACGTAGTACCGGCAAGGCTTTTCGGGAACTCCGTTTCACCTATGCATAGGCAGGACGTATAGACATAGTGGGTTGGAAGCAGACGTCTGCGCAGACGGTTATTTAAAGATTCTAATTGCATTCAATTTCTGTCACGTGACTAGTGGCTAGCTGCTTTTTCTTTGCCCTGAGTATTTCCGAGACTCCGAGACTCTGCACAGGGGCTGTATAAGAGAGTAATCTCTTATACAGGCTATTTCACACTGGCCGAAACTTCTAATTGCAATTGCAGTGCACTGTTGCTTGACACGCGTCCTCCGAGGACCGTTATGATGTTTCTTTTGAATACCTTTGCGATATCTGCACACGTCGTATGGAACGTGTGCCATTTTTTAATCGACTTTACGTTTGAATCTCTTGAAAAAATTCAGAAAAGACTACGAAAGTGAATTCATCAATGTTAAATGAGACAGTATTAATTCTTATTCTGATATTTAATTGTAGGTTATCTTTGCGATGATTTATAAAGATTATTTACCTTTCGATTCGTTGCTGAAGACTCGTTATAAACGAATACTGCGAGTAAGTCCCGAAATTAATCGTGTTCTTGTTTACCTGCATGCAATAGTGTGGCACAAGCATGCTCGCAATGTTGGCAGCGAATTTCAGAATTTATTCTAAGAACGATCTTTCGATTCGTTTTTATTAACCGAGAAGTTGGACTTATCTTGAATAACTTTCATAGCCGTAGGGAACAGTCGCACGGAGTAACATGAGTGTCAGAAAGTTCCAAGATACTTCAAGATAAATATTGTAAACTAAAATACGGAAGCGAATTCGTTTCAACTCGAATTGCTTGAACCGTCAGCGACGCCACTTTCCTTAAAATCGAACGAGAGTGAACCGATATTCCACGTCGGTTCGTACGCCACTTTGTCGCCGGCTGATGGTCGGTTTGTTAACCTTTGTTCAGTGGCCATGTATACAATTGGACCGAGCTATTTTCTTTCGTGGTTCGTTACACGAACGCACGAATGCGCTCTGCACGCACGCACTTGTACAAACCTTCTGGAATCTTCTATGCGCGCGCGTCGTCCCAATTTTACCGATCTCGGGTTCAGTGGTATTCTCATTGCTTTGCCTCTTCGTCTACGTTGCCAGAAGACTCATGGAGATGGTGCTAGGATCGATTGGAGTCGCTTGCATACCTACCTTCTGCTACTGAAAACCAAACCCAAGTATTTTTGAGTGAAACGACCTGTAGGCTTATACCCGTTGTGTGCCGCGCATTACGGCACGGAGAGAGTATTGACCGTCTCAGCGGGCACAGTGGAAATTTCCACTGCCCTACCTCAAGCCATACCCACGCTTCACACAGACTTTGCGGCCCATCTGCCGTCACACTTTTAGTATTTTGCTCCAATAGCTTTCCCTCTATTTAATTGCTTAAATTAATTTAATTTCTATAATGATTCTCATGGCGCAATTGATAATGGATACAGTATGGTGCACGCCTTTGATTGGAGTTACAAAATGAATATTCGTGGAAATATGTCAAATCTAATGTTTGTTTCCTCGTTCATGAATATCATCACTCTTCTATAAATTTCAATTAGTTGTATTATAGATCTAACTAGTTCCAGCAAATTCGGTACTCTTGAAGCCATGACGAGAGCCGGTAATTAAATTAATGGGTAATCCAGACTTTTGTGAAAAGTGCTACTTGGATTAATTGTTGAAGCTTATGTATGGATTTGCGACGAGCGTGAAAGAGTGATTAGAAATTTAATGAACGAGAAATTAGAGGAAAATGTATTTCCTTTGGTTTTGATTATTTAAAATGTGTATTGAGACTATTTGTACAAATCAATTGCCATTATGAAAACGAAAAATCATAATTTTATAGCCTAGCCAAATTTCATAAATTACTAAAAGGAATGTAGTAGCGTTTAAGCAAAGGAAGCATGAGACAGTGACTTATACAGCTTCTATTTTTAGTTAGACGGCGTCCTTCGGACTTACATAATGGCATAAAAAGAATGTGTTCTTCACTGCTGGTTTAGTGGATTAACATAAATAAATTACCGATCGGCCATTTGCAATTTACTCGCGTGACGATATGCAAGTATTTTCAATGTTTTCGTATTATCAGATTACACAAGAGATTTATTATTGCTTATTCGGTAGAATGAGAATGTGATGGCATAAATATAAAAGGGCATTACAAGATGGTGAGGAAACACGCGTTTACCATTTGAAAAATAATTTTTTATATGCCAGCTATAGGCAAATGTCCAACGGTTGATAAGGCCACTTCTGAAGTCGGCTTCTTTCTTGAGTTTTAGACCATTCATTGCTAAAGTGATGGCAAAATGATTTTTAATCTCGCAGAATACATTTTGTAACTTGGTTTAGCATAACTTGTTGATCCTAAATCCTCCTATTTACTATTTTTATAATTGAACATTCTATATTATCATTGGAGTTTACTAGTCCGCTTATATAATGAATATTCAGTGACCCTATAAGCCAATTGCTGGTAAAAGTTGATATGATCGACGCCGTTATACTGTTACCTTGTTACGATACTGTTATTATTAGATGTTCCACCTACATATGTGGATCTTCTGCCATATATTTTCGTTAAAGGTATTTTCAATTGACAGACTTTTCTTGCACCGGATGAAAGGCCCATGTGTGTATAACTCTGCATCAATGAAAACGTACCAGTGATCCTAGTCTCGAAATCATTCTGCATTGTCGCACGCGACAATCGTGTAGTTCGTATGTCGAGTAGATTAACGTGGTGGCGTTGAAAACGTGCAGGCGAGCATCATCGTGTCCCATTTTATCCGTATCTATTAGATAGAGACGCAACTTTGTCTGAAGCAGAGAATGCGCTCAAAGCGCCACCACGATAATGGACTCGATATAAGAACTACATAATTGCCGCACGCAAAACTTACTGAACGGTTCGAGAATAGAGTCACAGGCTACACATTATATTCGGTGCGAGAAAACTCTTTCAATGGAAAATGCTATTAATTTATTATTTATATGGTTATTTTTTATTTTTTTTATATAAATATAGATTTATTATGTTTTTGATGGTAGCACACCGACTGTCGGTAACGTGGAGATTATCTTTTGCGGTAGCAACATTTGTAGGAATTTATAGAATGTTGACGAGTAATTTGGAAAATAAAATTATTAATGGATTAGATGAAGACAAAAAGACAGATGTCAGAAGCAATAATAACATCCAAGAGGTTTTCACAAACTAGAACACAGACGTTCAATTTATTGGGAAACGGTTTATTTCAAATCTACTGACAATAAGTTGTAAAGATTTGGTAATTTTAACAAGTAAGATATATTATTCAAGGTTAATGAATTTCAGGAAAATTTATACGGTTGAATGATTTTGATAACGGTGAATTCATCAGCGTCAAAGATTTTCAGGTTAAATTTATGTTGCATTTTACGTTGAATAAAAATCTACTATCATCTATGACCAAATATGAAATGTTATAATCACTGTTGTTAGTTTTCATGTTGTATTCTTACTTTATAATTCCTAATAATGCCCAGAGAAGTTAGCGTCGTCCAAATAAATAGTATAGCCTGCAATATACATTTCTAAAAAGAATTATGTGAAGAATTGAAAAATTTCCAAGATTTTATATTCAGCTTTGCGAAATCGTTTCGATATACCACAAAAAGGTAAAACATTTGTTTTGCTACTATTTGCGATACGAATTATGTGCATTGTATGTTCGAGGCAGCCATTTTTTAACACCGATTTGACCATTAGGGATCGCACGCTATGTTTTTCTTGTCAATAACGTATTCTATTTATAGAATTTCATTACATTGAGTGCAAGTATGTACACATCATCACACTTGATTACTGTGATAAACTCTGTGAATCTAATATGCATATTATATAACTTATATGCGGTTCAATAAATGGAACCAATGAAAAACGTTAAAGGGAAAAGTTTTATTCAACACTTGTTACTTTGTGGAAATATTTATTTCACTAAGAAAAGTATATTTATGCTCGTTTCGCATTTATCTATTTTATATAATATTCATTACTTGATGGGCTGTTGGCCAAAAGTGAAAAAATAAAATATTTCTGGCGTGATCGGGAAAATTTTTTTGTATACGAAGAGTAACATGATGTAGGAGCATTGGAAAACTGAAAATTCTGGTTCTACCTGAAGAGCGTTTTGCACTTGGGTAATTCAATATGAAAAGTCAGGGTTCAGCTATTTATTCGTATCAAGTGGGACCACTTGAACTTTCATTCATTTTCTCGATACGAATAACAGCCACTAATTTGGTTCAAGGAAAAAACGATAGAAAACGAATTCAGGCTAAGTGGGCTTGTAATATTTTTCACTCCAGCAATTTATTCCAAGATTTTCTCTGTATATACAGTTAAGTCGGTGGACCGATTCGAAAGTAAATACAATTGGTATTCTCAAGGCGAAATAAAGAATTGCTTAAGGAATCAGGAGACGTTGGTTCACAATTAATAATATTTAATTAAAAGAATCGTCGGTATGATTGGCTTGAGGGGGCAAAAAGAAACGAGAAAGAGAGGATGGTCTTGTGTTTCATCAATTTCTGATTTATGTCTAAAAAGCTGAAATAGTATCTTCGCATGTGACTCAAAAAAAGCCAAAGATCCTTTGAATCATACATTTTTTCTTACATGCGATTTTTATGGAATTCATCTGCCCACTTTTTAGAATTGTTGAATCCGAATGTGGGATAAAAATTTTGAAATTTCTCAAAACTTAAAATAGCTTACCGAAATTATAAAAAGTTGGCTGATTTGCATGAGAATTGATTATCAGGGATTTTTGGGGTTGCTAATTTCGTATTTAATGTCAAAATATTAAGAAAAACAAAATGGTGGATCTAATATGGCAGAGCGAAATCTCAAAAAGTCGTCAAATTTACACTAAATTTGATATTTGAGTCTTTTGCGAGTTCTGTTCGCCATTTTGAATTTCTAGATTTTGAGTTTAGATTAGCATTCAGCGAACCTTAAACCTCCCGGGTACCAATTTTCACTTAAATCAGATGTAAATTAACATGTTTCTTTACAGATTTACCAGGTGGTTATGCTAATAACCACCATGCTTCAAAGGGTTAAAGTTATTCCGCAGAAAATTGCCAAAGTCAAAGACACATCTTTATATAATTTACAAAATTCTGAAATGAATATAAAAATACAATGAATAATATTCGGTTTAATTTGACATTACGAAGTAATTATAATTGCAATAAATAATTAATAATGCCTCAAAATTTGTTTTGAAAAACGAGTATTGACTGGAATTAGAACGCAAACCTTTGATTGGTGAATTACATGTGACGGATGAAATTTGACATTAAGAGCTTTCAATAAAAAATATTTCAAGTTTTTACATCTTATCCAATAGATAATGTCTTTTTTACGCAGCTGATTCATTTTTTCATTTCAATTTGTACTTGTAGAAACTATTTACACGCTAAAGATCACTTATCATGAAAAAGCTTAAGTTCAGACATCAACTGTACAAACTATTTTCAGTAGTTATCATTTTTTGTACTAATCAAACGTTGCCCTTAATAAATTTGTTAAGGACTATTAATTGTTTATTAACACAATTGTAATTCTTAATCGCAAAAATAAATATTATTTCCGCATTTTTATATTTATTTAAGAATTAACAAAAAATTTAAGTCAAATTTGTATTTATCTTAAGAAAACTTCTACCGAGCTATCTTTACGAGAAATGAAAAATAAACTTAGGCTTCTTAATTTCAGCATCTTTCAAATACATAACGAACTGAGAAAATTCCTTAGCTCTTCGTAATATGGACTGTATTCATTATAGGCTTTCTTTTGTAATGCATCATTCGAAGATTCGTGCCTCGCAACATTGCCGGTGGAATAAAATGCTAATGAAAAAGTGAACAATAAGGGTGAGTGAACACCCCGTACGAGGGGGTTAAGGTAGAAAAAGATTAAAAAAACCAAAGAATAAAAAGAAAGAAAACGGTCTTAAAAAAAGAAGAATTAAAGGAGATTGGTTTGAGAAATGAAATATGCCTTCCTTTTTGACTTGGCTGTTACTGAGATCGAGGGTGTATCCCCGACGTTTTTTTTTGCTGCATTATTTATCAAGTAGCTCTGTATGCATACTTCTGAAACTCCACGTTTTGCATATCTCAGGCCAGGTCTGAAAGACCTGCGGTGTACGGGTATCCCCTTTATCCCACCCTGACTGAAGACATTGCCCGTGAATCATGAATTGATTCAAGACACGTGCCGAAGCTTTCCTACCAACTTTACCGACAGCCGTGGCACCACGTTAACGTAGTACAGTTACCAACATTCCAAAAGGAGTAAGTAGATTCAATGAGTAATAAGCAGCCTCAAATATACGATAACGATAGCCTAGCAAGATATTAATAGGTCTACGTACTTTTGCTGATACGTCACATTCTATAAGGAAACTGATAACTATCTTATTGGTTTAACGGTCGTTTACTTGGCAGTTTGCGTAATAGTCAATGACTGCTCATTATGGCTTACTTGGTACATGAATATTTATTAGAAATTGTGTTATCCAGGAAAAGTTATAAGAGGGCTCTTCTTGTACCGCTACTAGAATAATGAATATCAGAAGATGCCAGTGCAAAAGGTCATAGAAAATGAATTATGATGACAATAACATCATTTAATGTCTATAACCTCCTGCCTTGTTGATGGTCGTGAAAATTTTACTTGAGAATAATAATAATCCTCAACGATGGTAAATCCAGATTGGTTTTGATTATGCTCAGACACACGCGTTGTCTGTTTCCGTTAATGGAATCCGTTAGCAATAGGAATTAGAGGACCGCAGAATTTCATCTCACGTACAATGACATAAATGGTATATTTCGTGTAACTATCGTAACGATCGGTAAACCGCGATCCATTTTTCTCTATTGCAGAATTTGAATTAACGACAGAAATTCATATTGGATATTTAAAATGAGACTTTTTCCCTTATGCCATGTATCAGTTTAGAAAAAGGGTATTACGATATCATTAAACGTATTCAATCTAATTTATCGCACAAATAACTTTTGAGATGTGAATTAAAAAAATATAGGTGCTATACAGTTATTCTGCATTTTGCCGAGCTAATTCAGTGTATTTAGTGAATATCCTCAATAAATGAATAAATATTCCATCCTTTCTCAGCGAAGTTTTATTTTGTTTTGTGATTCATAGTTTCAGTTAAAATCGCGACCCAATCCACTCGCTAGCGTGTGCCATACTGACTGGCTACATTTTATGCACCCAATAATATGACTTCGTTACGCAGATTTAGATGGCAGTGTTTGGGCCAAACCAAAACTCTACCACGATGATCAAAAAGCTCCAGGCCACAGCTTAACTCGGCGGATTTTTGTTGGCAGACATACTGCCTAGCACCAAGCTAAGACCAGAAAAGATTCGCAATCTAGATACGCCAGGAAAAGCCTATATCAGGGGCCTAGCAATTACCTAGGTATTTTATGGGTATATCGTTTGTATAAGTATTTTCCCGTATTTTAATGGCGCAGAGAAATTGTAACGGGAGATAACAGAGAGATGATTAAAACGAAGAGCGAAATCAACCGGAAGTGCCATCAACGAATAATTCGTAGTCTCCAAATGCGAAATTTAAACACAAAAGCTTTAATCGAAAAAAAGGAATCACTTTACGCGATACAAAAAATGGAAATGGGGACGGACATTTCCCGTTTTAGTAATTTGTGCCACTAAAATTCGCGAACCATTGTTAAGGTACGTGTTCGCACTACGAAATTAATGCTCGGTTAGAATTATTCGCAATTCGTGTAATTTGATCGATAACTCTTGCTTAATTCATATTAACCATCGCATTCTCATGTATCCACCTATGCACGTAACTGAAGCGTGTTTCTAGAAACGTTCGCGTGGCTACACATGGAAATTTGAGATATTCAAGCAGTTGCATTAAAGTCGCTCGAATGCCTATCCAAAGTGCTATTGATCATGAATCTAGATGATAGCGTTGGCCCCATTACTTTTCCACATAATAGATCGTAGTGGTAACGCATGGATAATATGTTAAAGCGATTACAGATATCCCTAATTTTTCGATCGCCCGGGTCATAATCGCATTTATGCTCCCTCGAGGACCTTCCGATAAGTCCTCGATATCTTGATCGATGCTCGTGAGAGGCATAATACATGGGTATTGATTGCATACAGTATATTCATAATGTGACTGATAAAAGCATCGATTATTTACAGCCAGATATTGTATATAAGCATTCCTGTATCTGCATAATCATACGAAATCGTATACTCAAAAAAATGCCTATCACTGTTAAAAATTTCGGATAGAAAATTAAGAGAAAGTATATGAATTTGTATGCGTGTACAGTATATGAAATTTCATATACATGTATGCAATAATGTTAAAATATTGATAATAAATTGGTAAAATTTATGTACATTTTTTGCAGAGTACACAGACTGCGCGTCAGTAATATACAAACCCTGTGGAACTGCTGCCCCTGAGTCAGGCGTCGATCGAATATTTGCAAATAATTTTAATATACAATTCGCTATACTCGTATGAGTCCACTAATTTTGCTATACGTATCGTAAATTTAATAGAGATATATATGATTTTAATTCCAATATACCAATTTCGTAAATTTCAATTAAATTTATATAATAAATTTATTATAAATATACGACAATTTTTTACAGCATGCGAATTTTTTTTAGCTTATGCGATATGAACTATATGCATAAATTCTCTTTGATACTTTGGATAAAATGCCGGAATTCGCGTTTAAGAGAAGACTAAAACATATATAGTATATGGAATGGAATTTCCAATCTTGTTTGACACCTGGATACTTGGAATTAACGCTGCGAGTATATCCTACGTTATATTGGAAACCAATATTCAAGGCTGTGTCACAGGACCCTTGTACTATGAGACAGAATGACTTGAAGTATTCACCTAATAGCAGCCTCATTTGATGTCACCAAAGTACTTATATAGGAAAATGTTTTCTAGAAAGTGTATACAACAAATTTTAAGAAGTATATATATGAAACGAAATGAGATTTCAGTTTCCGGTACAAGAAGCACAAAATTCGAAAAATGAATTTCCGAATTTGTATAATTATCTGGAGACACATGAAGAGTATAGCACATAATAACAGAAGTTATAAAACATTATGATACTTGGTGATATACAGCGAAATTATTGCTCTCAGTTTACCGCTAATTTAAAAAATATAAATTATCAATAGGACGAAGCATTACTGATTTTTGCAATAATTTTTTTTTTATGTAGGAATTAAAATTTAATTACCGATATGCTTTTCTTGAAACAAGCAAATTAATTAATTACTTCGTGAGACTAATTGTATAAATAGACAAGATTGCGACTGGTCACACGGCAAATTGCGTATTGTGCAAATATAAAGTTTAACGTGTAATAATTATAAGATACAAATCGCAAATAATAATATAGATTCGTAATCGAGCACGTCGTTTAAATTACAGTAAGAGCCGTATAAAGTAGAATGTACTGAAAGAGCCATCTGGAATTCTGATATTAACTCATAAAAAGACAGTATCACTATAACGATATTAGAAGGACGATATCGTTAACGATAGTATACGAAAGTACTGATAGCGATTGATATTACGGTGCTATCGTAGAAAAGGATCCTATTATCTGATATTGGAAAAGCATTTGGCAATTAGTTGTTAACTGGTGTGTAAGTTCCGGTGGACGGTGGATTTACAAAAAAAAAATTCAAAGATCCTGTTAATAGTCAATACGAAAGAAAGTTTTCCTCCTTCCGCTGCTGCCAACCCTCTTATGTAATTAACATTAAATTTGAGTAGGAACTAAAAGATATACATGATCCTTAATTTAATTCGTAGTTTTGTAGTATTTTGTTTTTATTAAAATATTCTTTTACTGTTTTTAAAGTTATACAAGCTGCAAGCAACCCTACTACCTGTGTAATCTAGAAAATGGTTTCGTTATTGTTTGATTGGCGAATGTTCCGATTAGAATTTATTGCAACCCCTCACGACCGAATGTATCGTATCGATCCAGTAACTATCGTTTTATCATAGCCATCAGCTTTAACTTCCTTTTTTCATTTAAGCTAAAAAAAAAGATTCTCATTAATCTCTGATATTTTATAGTTTTCTCGTTATTGGAATGTATTTTCAAGTTAACGTCGATATCCTACATTATGCAGGTCCTCAATATGCACCGGCATAGCTAATAGTAAAACAAATCTGACCCACCCGATACAGTTAATATTAACACGTTGACTGCCCAGTAACTTTTGTATATCATGTTATCCACGCCACAGTGAAATTTTCACTGTTCCAAATACATTGTTATCACAATATTTACGTTATTCAGAATTTTATAAATATTTCCGTTCACTTGTTGCAGACATTTTGAATAAGTTCAACAGCGTGGGTGACCCCCATGGCAAGTCCACCCGTTAAACAGTTAAGAATAGCACGTCATTTACCATCTTTGAAAAGCTCGTATATTCACTGAATATTGACAAGCTTCTTTTTGTGTATCGGTACTTCCATCCCACTGCTTGCAAGTGCTTGAGAGTTACGTGCAACGGGTATGACGTAGTCAAGTTCATTCCACAAGAAAGAGATCATTGCCTTAAATACGCAACTTGAAATATTCGGTATTATTTTAAATATTAAACATAAGCAGTGGAGTATACTTCCTCTTCTAAAATAAAGCAAATCAATGATTAGCCCTCGCACATGGTTTTCTTGAGATCAAAGCGTCCCTACGCATAATAAAGGCATCCAAGAAAGTGGTTGATCTTTTCTTTTCAAAACAAAAGAGTGTTTCCTTAAAGAAGGTCGAAAAATACGCCTCTGATCCTAGTTACTTTTGGGAGGCCACGTCAACCACCAATCACTAGTAAATCCAATATAAGGAGAATCTTATCCGCAAAAAAACACTTTCGTGTAAAAAAAATTCGCCATGTACAGGATTGCTGTGAAGTCCTGTAATAAAAACTATTGAAATCACATTATAATGCCAAGTACATAAGTCACTAGAT
>JARPRG010000014.1:8944-22553 GCA_031001745.1 Hartigia nigra
CTTTACCACCCTTACCCACCACAGTAACCTCATTGATGTCTTTCTGCATTTTATAGAAAAAATCTCCGAGTTTGTCAAAGGTACTATCTATGCTTTACATGAATTTCTTTTATTGGGAAACAATAATTCATAAAGAGCACCGAGCACCATTCATAAATGGCGGAGAAAAAAATATGAAAAAATAAAAATGCGTTCGGTTGAAATTCACGATCGTTCCTTTAATTTTTGCTATGAGAAATTTCCCACCGATTTACACTCACCATTTCTTTCGGGTGACGTCATGCCAGCATCCCTGAATACTTCCTGCCGAAAGTTCTATTAATCGTGGATTTGCATAATTTTAATTAAAAATCGCGGTTTAGAACGCTGAAAATAAATTTCATTAATTTTCGCCGAGAGAACGACGACCTCGAGTGACGCAGGGAGAACCCGACGAGCAGCTAGCTGTGCGGCGTCCCGGCGTCCCGACGTCCCGACGTCCCAAGCGTGACTATGATTTTGATTTGCATAGACGGCAACGAATAAGGTCGATTCAATTATATATCCGGAGGACGAGGACCTCCCGCTGCTAAGACATTCAGGACTGAAGGGAAAAATAGAACAGGGAGGTCATGGAGGTAAATTAGAAATGGCTAGTTTAACATTTCGAGAGAGAAGAAATATAAATAGAGGAACGTATGGAAAAAAAGGAAGGAAGAAAGATTTACAATAGAAGAAAGTTCAAAGGGTGAAATGACAAAGATGATAAGATGGTAAGATGGCAAGAGTGCTAGAGCGCTAGAACTGTAAACTACGCGACTGGCGACTCGTCTTTCTAATTTGAATTTCATTCGTGGAATTGTATCACGTCTTCAAACAAAGGAAACATCTAAAGGCTGTAATCGATGCCAGCGTCGTTGACGTTGTCCTGGCCGCAGCCATCTTGTACCCACGTAGCGTTGCCGCTGCAGTCGTTAACGTCAAATGTTCAAACGTGCTCTAGCACTCTGATGCTTGATGAAAGCGTAACAATTCGGTTGCGAATTGTCGGCAAGGCCGTTTGAAGTTCGTGGGAAATTACCGAATGGCGCGAATGTGTGGTCCGACAAAAAAGTGAGAAAAGAAGAAAGCGGTGCAGGCATCGGAATTATATAAAGCCCATATGCGTTCCAATGTAATAGCCACACGAACGTGTTCTAGTTAGAACGTTTGCGTTTGTCGATGTAGCGAGACGAGGCTAACGTGAAAAATGGCTCTTTTCTTTTTTCAAAGTAAAATGAAAATTCCAAATGACAATCATGGAAATAAATAAAACGTCGCAATAAAATAAAATTGTTGACAACGACTAAAAAGTACGTAGACTTATAAGCTTCCGTGCACGTACAAAGGAATCAGGGATTAGAGGATGTGACTGGGAGCTTGTGAAATATATCTAGCTATTTGACAGTTTTGGGAATACGCATGTGTGCAAGGACGGCGGATCCACATCGTTACGAGTTCCTTTTTTCGCTGGAAATTCCAAAATGACCAACGAAGCAGCTTCCCTAAGTTTGCCGAATAAATCCTAGGAGACGGTCGTCGTTCGAGGAAACGGCTTCCAGTTATCGAGTAAGAAAGAAGCAATTATTTATGGAGGATTCTCACAAAGAAGCATCGGGTCCCCATTCCTCTCCATTGCCAGTCTCTCAGTCCAGGGCGAAACGGAAATACATGCGTGTGTCTCTTTGAATACAGCATCGACGCCATTGTCAGTCAAGCATACAAAGTCAACAAAGACGGAATGAAAAATAATAAACATCTGTCAACGTACAGCCCCGAGTCACGAGCATGCGTCATCCCAGTGCGGTTGGTATTCTCCCCCTTTGTTATATGGCCAATTAACGATCAATTATTACAGGAGGACGAACAATCAGAAGATTATCTCTTGTATTTCGCTATTTCGCTATTTCGCAAAATTACAGTATTCATGGCTCATAGTATGTCGTGTCACTTTTAATCGATTTTGTAGAGCGAGACTTTCCATTCTCTGTGTCTACGCCGAAAAGTCCAGGATATTCTCGAAATCTAAGTTTGAATTGTGCGTATCTCTACTTCTTCGTAGAATCTTATGCAACTTGTGGAAGTTGAGCAACGTGCAATATGCGTTGTTCGACGTTATCTAGTGACACAAAGTACTGAATACCTATCAAGGTAGGATCCATAAGGATAGGGATGTTCGAAGGGAGAGAGAGCTTCTTAACACTTGTTAAACGTTTAAATGTGATTACACTGAACACTAGTGTATATATGTATATTAAAATTATATAAAGAGAGAAATGAAATGGACGCGGAACGGCCGCAAGCGGCGATGGCAATTATTCTCTTCGTGCTTGAAATTCAATTATCGGATTGGAGGCTTTAATTAAGCGTATTTCTCCTCTCTTTTTCTTTTATTTGCATATTTGGTTAGTTCACATTCCTCTCATTTTCACTTTCCTTTTTTTTTCTTATTCAGCTACAATTTGTCACACACCGATGCACGTATGACGCAGAGATAACTACGCAATTGTGTCCCCGTACATGACTGAAAGTTAGCTTTCCACACACCAATTTATTGAGCTGATCGGGAATGAAAGAACAACTACACAAAATCACACTACATACACTAACTGTAGCCGAGATTATAGATATACAAGATTTTTAAAAGAAAAACTTTGTAAGCGCAAACGTTTACTAAAATCCTTATAGTATTTTGCTCTATAATCCGTGTAAGTGTAGATAAAACTACGTAAAATAAGTATTTGTACGGCAAGAAAGAATTTATTTGTTCCTCTTCAGAGACGACCGTCAGCTTCCCTCTATGAAGTTGGACTGCCTCCCGCCCGCCCCTCCCACCCCCCTCGAATGACCCCTGGCGTCGCCACTCTTTGTCCCTCACATTTTCTTATGCTTCGTAAGGCTATATTGTATTTGTTTTAGTGTAAGCGTAAATGTGGATCAGGATATTTTTAGATGTTTAATTTCGTTTTTTACGAAAGCACGTATCGGCCAGCACAAAATCGAATGTATCTAATTAACTGGGAAACTCTCGTGTAACTTTTGAGAGAATCGTTTGAAGAAGTCGCTTAATGTTGTTTTCACGTAAGAAACAATCTCGCGATTTTCAATGGAGGTCTTTGATTTTTTCCTCTGTTCTCTATCTCAATATCCATTTCTCCCTTACAGGTTAGGTAGATAACGTTTCTTCATATAACTCTCACGCGTTATCTCTGTCTTCCCTGCCGCGTAACCTGCATCCCTTATTGTTCGGCGACTCGGAAATTCACTTCCCTTTTATCTTCAGTTACAAATGACACGTCGTGTTTATTCAGAGACGGCACATAAGTGTCCGAGCTCTATAAGCAAAGAAAGATAAGCCAAGACGAAATGGATAGAACGAAAGGTAAAAGAAAAGCGAAAGAACGTCAAGAGCGCCATTGGATAAAGATGGCTGCGATATAGAAGTATAAGGTGGAAAGTACGAGGTATGTATACTAAAAGGATCTCGCAAACTCGCTGAAGCTTTATGCGAGCTCGAAAATATATTTGAGGTTATGTATATACAGTAGAGACGGAGCGCGAGCCGCCCCCGTTCTTCACGGAAGACAATAACGTTGCACGGATTCCTGGATAATTTTAGCCGTTTCGCGGACTCCTGGGGGATCGTTATCCATCCCCGTATACGCATACGCTATAGCATAGATATACATGGGATTTGTATATCTATGTGAAAGCATGTACTACCTCTTCCAACTTAACGAAACTTAACCAAACCCAAGCTAACATAACCTGACGTGGCCTCTTCGTGGTACTATACGTTTTGTCTAAGGGAACAGCTACAATTTCTACGTTTCACTGGTGGCAAAGGAGACAAATAAAAGACGCTTCCTTGGATAAACGGCCAATGGCAAGGATAAGGTTGTGCGCCACACGTATACAGTTCCAGTTCCAGTTCCAGTTCCAGTTCCAGTTCCACAGTCCTACCATATACGTATACTGTACGACTCGCCTTGTTACACGGACAGCAGCGTGCATTAGCGGAAAATTGCCAAGAACAATAGTTCCAGGGAATCCGTGCTAATTACGTGCTACACTAATTTCCGTACTTCCTCGATTATTCATTGGCCTACATAGAGCATACGGTTACACGCACGTGGATGCATTATTTATATGGAGTCTCTGGTAGCGCTCCAAGTGAAATCCATTGCAAAACTATAATCTGTCTATTTATTTAGATAGGAGAAGACCCCCGTCCCCCAAGAATTAACTTAACTTTACTAAAACGGGTTTGACCGACAATCGGACACGAATGTATTTCACCGTTAAGGGTTAAACTAGGAGCGTTTTAGTAAAACGGTATCGCGAGTCGAAGTCCGCGACGATTCGCGTCAAACAAGAAGCACGCATCCACTTTCCGGTTAATAATAGGAGGAGCTAACTGGTAGGGATTTGCAAATTGTCAAAGCGAGTGCTCCGTGAGACAGAAGCTTAAGGAGAAAGACTGACTAATAAAATAATAATGTAACAGAAGAAGAGGATGCTTTTGATGAAGCACGGGACGATAGGAGGGAGAGCAAGGCGACGCTTTTATAGGGTCTTTCTTGGGCTCCGTGCACAGAGGCGCCCATAGGTGTACGCAATGTAAGTGCACACGTGCTGCTGGGGGGTCGAGGGGCCTTGTGGGAAGCTGCTTTCCGCCCTTAGCGTTTCTGCAGCTGTGGTCGGGAACTTTCAAACCGTTCCAGCAATTTCCAAGAGAATTCTCGAGAAACTACCCCCAAGGACTTGAGGAATTCCGCAGCTCCTTTAAAGGTGACATCCCTAATTCGTGCATCCGGCCTGTTCGGTAGCTTAAATTGCTCTTATGTATAAAGACAAGGCGAGGAAGAGTTATCCATTCGGAAAATACATTCTGAGATAAGCAGTGGTCTAAGCACAAATGCAGCAGCCAGTAGGTGAATGGCGACTATTACCAGACGTCTGTGCACGTAGTCGTATAACGGTCAACGCCTTAAACGAATAAATTAGCATGATGGCGATGACTCGCTGTGCAGGTACAACGGCACCCTAAGAATCCGATTATTGCTCAGGAATCACTAAAATGAAGATTACCTCGGCCGGTGGTTTCCCTGCAACGCTGACGCACTCCATAACGAGTTCTCGGTCCTCAGTCGTCACCAGGAAATCACCCTGGGTAATTTTCGGTTTCTGAGGCGGCACCAGGACGCTCAGCCATGCGAATCTCGATCGCAGCCCAGGCTGTCCGTCATTGGTGGGCGACGCTTGACACTGGTACTTGCCATCGTCCTCCAGTTCCACCGGATATATGTGCAGGGAAAAATCGCCTGAAAAAATGAAGAAACAGGATTTTTTAAAATTGTTTTGCCAGATGCAATTAAAAGTTGCAGGTGAGCATCGGAGAGCCTCTTGTGGCCTTCGTGATAACAGCTCGACGTTTCGGCGAGAAAAAGAAGCACCGTGCTCAAGTGACCGTTCCCGACAGCAATAATCTATTCTTGATGAATTACCAGGGAAAGAGGAGAGAATGAAAAAAAAGACAAGAGAATAAGAGAAGCCATCGTTGGGGGTGCCAGTGGTGGTGGCGGTGGTGGTGGTGGTGGTGCGATCTACAATCGGGATTCGCCCTGGTGTCGTCCCGGTTTTCCATGGTAACGCAACCACTGCTTAATTACGCTCGATAGTCTATTAATCCGCGCGGAATCGTCCATTAGGAAAGGCGACCGCCAGTTCAATGAATCGCGCCAAGTGCTCTTCCCACAAAAGCACTCTCTCTCTCTCTCTCTCACACACACATTATATTATGCCAATAAAGCCTCGGTCTCACTCTGAGCTTTGGATACCTCTGATCCCATCCAGGGACACTTTGCAGCCTCCTCAGTATGCAGGAAAACCAACGGTAAAGATTATATATGCGAAGGAAGATTTAAAGGTTACGTCGTAACTTGGTGCACACTAGTTTTCTGGGGATTTTTGGAAATTTCTAACTTTCTGAGAAAACCGACTTTTAGTTCAGATTATTATCGATAATTTGGCACTCGATTCGCGTTAAGGGGATCTTTGTTATTGCATTTGCGGTCTCTTGCTAATTCTGCTTCAGCCTACAGTATTAAGGATGCTCTGTATTGTCAATACGCATTAGGTGATTACGGGAAATGATTGTATTGCGAGGTGGAACTAGGACAAGTGCGAGTTGGACCTATAATGACAATTGCCCTACTATTCTTCTTCTATCCTCTTCTATAGTCCAATGTGCGTTGCGCATTATCATTTATCAACGACATATTTTACGCATCCTTGCGTATTCGACGAAGCTCTCAATACTTTTGAAAATGATTGAACGCGACTGAATACGTGTCGTTAGTGACGTTTAACAGGACGCGAACAAGAATGGAGCGACGTTCCTCCTCGATGGCTCCTATGGTTCCTATGGTTCCTATGGCCCGTTATTTAAATTCTTCTGTCTCTCATTTTTCTGTGGACTTGCTTGTCTCGACATCCTGTTCGCCCTCTTGGAATAATAAAACGATGGGAGGCCAAGGTGCTCGAACAAAGAGGGAAAAAACTAATAGAATAGAAGACAGTAGCTATTTTCTTCTCGAGAATTTATTTAAATACCAAACTGTCCTTCCAATGGGAATCTTATATCTTTTGTCATCGAAATATATGCGTCGCTTTTTTCTTTTTTTCTCCTGCGAAATGGCACGTACGACGCGCGTCTTCTCAAATCGCACAGAAATTATCTAGAATCATTGTCGTCTGGTCATCCAATCTTCCAATCATATCGTCTTTTAGGTTTTCGTATAATAATCACAAGCAGGTTGGAGTCAGCAATTTAGGTTGCACTTTCGATGGAAAATACTTGATGCGCTGCCAGGTAGAAGTTCCTCGCGTTACCTCACGAGAATGACTCTTTGGTCGCGTTACGCAGAATTCGTGATAGCAGAGAAACTTTGGGAAATTCAAAACACGCAAGGGATCGCGGCTTGTGGATGCCTAAACTGGAAGAGCAAGTAAAGCCACTAATCGTAGGCATACAGGGAAGCTGTAACTCATAGAAACTCATATAGAAAAATCTGTCGATGCTCGGATCCGAGAACCGAGAATCTATCGAAAATATCTTGACTGTAGACGTACGACTAGGTGAGATTGCTAGAATCGACGTGACAAAGATGCTATAGTGCTTTCATGAAGAGTTTTCACGAGTCAAAGCTGCCGCAACTCTAGAAATCTGCAAATTCTGTGTACAATGGTATATAATGGCATTGATGCGTACTTGGGATATTTTAGAGTCGGACGATACGATACATTTCCAGGCTTCACGAGTGTGACAAGAAAAATGGCGAAGAGAGCGTCGCGTTCTCATTGAGCGAAAGCCACGCAGAATGGAGTCGTAGTCAGTATCTGGGCCAACGAGACAGAAGAAGTCAAAGGGAGTACAGAAAAGTGGAGAAAAAGGGGAATAAAAATGGCGGAACAAGAGGAACGGATATAGCAGAGAGACAGAGAGAGAGAAAATGGTTGTATTTGAGGAAAAATCGCGGTCATCAGCATTTCCAAAAAGCCACTCGACTCGCTTATCCATTGGTGTGCGTGTAGCGTCTATCTACACCTAGAAAGTACTATGGATGCATGTAAACGCATGCTGTAAGGCTTTAACTTTAAGGCTAACTAACCGGATATATCTAGTTAAGCTTAGAACAGAGCTGCTAAGAATGCATCGGCTACCTACCAAACGACTGGATTTCTGCAACGAAATACTCGATATCTGGAAGACGCCAAAAGTACAGTCAGTCTCGCAGTAAGTATATGAACGCGTGAGAATTTGAAGACGTAAGTCTTGCAATTCTCGGGAATCCTTAGAGAGCTGCCGGCCGAATGGACTACCAGGAAGCTGTGTACCCACGCGAGAGATAGAGAGAGAGAGAGAGCGAGCATATGAGATCCGTGCGCTTTATTGGCAATGATATTGCACCGCTTCTCTACAATACAGTTGCTCTCTAGTAACGACTGTCGTAATTGCAACTGGAAAGTAGTAGCTAACTATTTGGGTCAATGAGCGGCCTGTCTGGTTGCCAATATGTTCTCAGCTTTGAATTGTCTTGCATATCTTCTATAGAAGCAGCATCCGATGCAGAAACGCTCGTAAAATTTAGCACACGATGTATATGACTTACCATATGACATTAGAAAATCATCGTTGATTCTAGAATCGTGCACCCCAAGACATTAAAGAGAGCAGTTAAGGGAAAAATTGTGAAAGATGAATTTCATACTGTGCGAGGCAATAATGTTCCTGAAATTTTAGATTATTTGGTCAGATTGTCTTCTTTTATTTTCACTCCACATCAATAGATTAGAGAGGATCGATCTGTCCAGTTCTGCCCTGGGATTACATTGAATTGCAAATGGTCGATTCCGCTCACGATTATTAGCGTATGCACAGTGTGTGAGATGGTGCGGGTATTACATATATTCGTGGTGAGATGGAAGTCAAATTAGACGGCGAAAGAATCTCGCACACAACTCCAGATCCATTTGACGTGTATGAGACAGCGGAGTATCTATAAGTTACGGGAATAGGCCGAGTGTCCTGTGCAAGACGGTACATCTGTATATTAATTGGACTGGTGAGAGAAGCAATTCTCTCTGGACTTCCGATACATTTGGAAATACGTACATGGACAGCGTCATTCTCTCTAGGATTGGAATTGCAACTCGCGAACATCGCGATGGCGGTTTCCACCTATTGATCTATGGCAGAACCATTAACCACTGAAGCGTGCACCAAATGTTTCAGAACTAATTTAAACTTGGCTGCAATTCCAGGAGTGACGTCATTTTAGAACCTTCGAGTCTGCAATTCCGGTGCTCTGCCGGCTCCTGCCCAACCACCAACAATACTAACAGCAGCATCTCCTACCCAAGTATTTACGAGTGGATAGTTGGCCCGTACTACATATTTATGTACATTTTATGTAGAGCAGTTCATACGAACAGTCCTGTATATGTATAGCTATGCACAGTTTGGCCCATTGGTCTGAGCATTAGACTGTTTCACTACAGGCTGTCTACTCCGAATGCACATGCACCTGCAGCTGCACCCGTGTATGGAAAATTGTCTTGCAATCGCGATTCGTACGGGATGCTGTGTGCTGTAAATAGGAAGCAGTCCCCGCCAACCCAAAGCCAGCCCCTAAAGCTCCCCAGGTTCTCCAAATTCTATGTTAGTTTGGACTAGTAGTTTTGCTCGTGCAATGTTCAGACCGTACTAAGACCGTAAGTTCGTTAGACCGTGCGGACGCGTGCCTTGTAACTACCGGAAGCTCCTTAGTCGGCTAGAATTATTCAAACGTCATCGAGACTATATGTATTGATCGTAACGATCGATTACCGATTAAATAAACGTTTTGTCTTTACAAGATGTACGTTCCTACAAAAATGCCTTAAAATGCCTATTTTATTCGTCACTATCGACTCACGCATGTTTCTACGAATAAAACGAAGAGCGATTCATGCAGCAGCTAACGACTGACCTTCCTCGTCGCTGCCAATCATGGCGTATCTCTCGTAACCCGTGAGGTTCCTCACAGCCCCAAGTCCAAAATCATCCTTGGTCCATTGGATGGGTCCCTTCTGATCGAGGACCCGACACGGCAAAGTCACTCTGCTCCCGATAACGGCGGTCTGATCCATCGGCTCGATCGCGAATCTCTGGTAGACCACTTCCGTGGTGCTGGCAGGCCTGCTGGTCGACGGTTGAAACGAGACACCCGTCGCGTCGGAGGACGACGCCCCTGCGAGCGTAAACGTGCACCAGCAGGTTAACGTCACGAATAATTTCATCGACATCATCGTATTCGATCTGTAACAAAGTAAACAGAAGATTTTCATAAGAATTTTGAGAATACAAATATTTACACTACTTATTAATTCAACGGAAGTTCGTTACTCTAGTCGACATGAACGGTGGAGCATCGAAATATCCTTGACAAAGAGGTGTCAAGTCTTCGATGAAGCTATCGTTACACTGTTATTCATCACAGGAATCACAATACAAGCCAGTATCGAAGATAACTTTATTGTAGTGACAAGATTCTCAGGGAACACGGCTGTATACGTGTGGGTAACGCGTGATAGGGGCCAATAATGCGAGCCGGCATTACAACGCGATAGAGCCGATAAATTAGCAGAGGAGACACACACGCGCGCGCGCCCATATACAGCCTTTAGGTTAGGTTAACCAGGCGTCGCATGCTACTTCATCCATCCTCCCTTTGCATCAAAATTCTCAGAGATTATGTCAAGTTCTGATAAATTGCAGTAAAATTTGCTGCACTTTAAATACAGATGACGAATCACTGATTAATCATTCGGACATGGTTCGTATAAGATCCGGCGTTTCCATGTAAACACGGCTACTCCACGAGAGCCTGGTTCGCAGCTCAGAGTTTCCAGCACGACGGGCACTTTCTTGCATTTAGGCTTTTAGACTTTTAGGCTTTTAGGTTCTTGCACCTAAAAGAGTCGTCTGGTTGGCCGCAAGACATCGTAAGACGTCTCGTACGACAAGAGAGAGAGAGACAGACCTGTAGTCGCTTCTTATTACGAGCTGAATAGGATAATAAGAGGGAAGTCGGTGGGTTAAACGTCTGAATGGAATATACACGCTAATAAGAATAATTGTGCTTGTGCCCGACGTGGCCTATGGCTTCGAGAATATCCTCTTACGTTACACGTAGATGTCGTAATGTCGATGTGTCCCGCATGCACATACGGACATTACTCACAAACACGCACGAGAATACAGCAATCAATTATTCTCATGATCAAACTGTACTTGCCGCTGTTTCTAGTAGAGAAGACCCCGAATTAGTCAGAATTTAAAATCCCTGAGACAGAAAAACTGACTACTGCAAAATTTGCATATTGATGCACACGTTGATGCTGCGTCAGACCAGCAATTCAAACGTATGTACTCCGACGAAGAACGTTTCGGGACGACCAGTTTTGACGAGCGGATTTCTTGGATTTTTCATTGATACATTTATGCGTGAAGAATGAAGATCAATGTTGAAAATTGACCTCCAGAGGTCATCGACCTGCGCGAGACGATGGTCGAAAGACGAAACCTAAGCTTAATACGCGTTGGTCAAGTTCTAATTGATTGTTTGTCTTGCGCGAGTATTGCGGCGAAAAATCGAGGGGTTGGGGGGGGATTGAATAAAGACGAAGAGGAAGATAGAGAGGAGGAGTATAGCACGGGAGAGAGCGAAAGAAGCCAACCCTCTGTTGAGGCGCAGTCAGGCTGAAACTGTTTGCACGAAAGCTAAGCTTTATTCGTATCTGTACCCATGGGCACGGGTCTTCGTTAACGACCCATTAACCCAGCCCTAATCCAAGCACGGCGACGACGCGACTGCCCACTGATGTGTTACACCACTATACGAGAAACAAGAAGTTCCATCGCCAATCGTAAAGACAAATAAGGAAGAAAGAGAAAGGAAGTCAAATGCAATAGTGTCAATTTTCCATGACGTCACGGAAAAGCTCTTAGTCATCCTCGAAGCTTTCTAACTTTGAGAATAAATATCTTAAGATAAGATCAGAGACTACTGTTATCAATGACTTATCACATTGAATTTTTAAAGAGACGAACAAGACAATTATTCCTGAGAAATTGTATTTTCTCTTGAACGTCACTTTCCCTTTTTCTCTTTCTCTCTGTATTTCTTTCGCTTTCCACTTCTTTCTGTCTGCCGAAGGTATAAATGTTACGACTGGATGCATTGTGTTTGCACAATAATGAACATGGGCTACGTACAAAATTGTGCATACAGAGTGCATCGGGATGCAAGTCAGTCTACTAGTCCCAGTGACCGTGCGGTTACCGACTCGTACTACTATTTTACAGATGCATTCACCAGCAGTAGTCAAACGATCTACGATAAAACAAACCATCCTCCCCGACCCAGTTTCGCCAATGGATCTGTCTGGCACCACACGGTCCTTCTCTACCCACATCTGGAACGGCTTCAAGGCTCCAAGGTTATAATAAATACTCATTGCCAATATATAGGACACACGTGTACATGTGTATGGGGACTCACACGTGTGCCATGTCTCATATCACTACTCCCTTTGGGCGTAGCTATAAATATATCTATACCCGTGACGAGTGTAGAGAGTCAGGAACTAGTTTGCCGCTGTAAAGTGGATAAATACCGATTGATCGAAACACTATACTATGGAAGCAGGCAGCACGCCATATTCTCAGGCAGGCAAGTACGGACCAAGTTGTTAGAAGGTTCAAAGAAAGTGCCCTCGCGACAGATTCATTTCTCGATAGAACATGTTGCGATATAATGAGACTTTAGACGACTTATCGTTAGTTTCGCAAGTTCAAGGGTTGCTTTATCACAGTCTTCGAAGGTTGGCCCGATTATTTGATCTCGTTACCGTGATAAAAAGTACTCCCAACAAATCCGTCAGAGCAAAGAGAGTAGAGAAGAGATGACGCGATAGGCGCTGAGGAGATGGAGTTGGGTGGTGCTGGGTGGTGCTGGCTGGCGGTAACTGGAGGTAGGTGATCTAGGCGGAGCGCAGTGTTCATTGTGCAGAGTAGACGGTTCATTAATTAGCTTAATCTCCAATTAGCCAGGCAACAAAGGGACTCTACAGCCCATCCTACAATCAAAAGAAAGATAACCTTCTGATTTGTTCGATCAATTCTTGTAGGGATCAGATGAATCCGCTACCTGTTAGTTATTAAAAATCAATTAAGACCTCTAGTAGCCGTGCGTGAATATTTGTAGTAGTCTGATATTCATTATTCACACAGAGATGCGAAGCGAGACTTCTCAAAATCGCCAATTGGAGGGACCAAATTGCTAACCGAGTATCAAGATAGAAAAAAAAGGATACAAAGTTTGAATGGCGGAATCAAGTCAGTGAACCGGACGGGGGAAAAGTCAAGGGGTTGAGGAATCGAGGAATCGAGAAATCGAGGTCGAGTGTAGCCAATTCCGTGAATATGCGCGTGCACGAATGCCCCAAGGAGCGCGAGGCCATTACCCATAATACCCGATGATATATATACGGTACACACGTATAGGCATTATTTATATGTATATATAGTACATATATAATATATAATATATAATATACATATGCCCGAAGGCGAATCCTTAATGCCATAGTCGCGAAGGAAGTTTATCTAAGGGTGCGTCATCCTCTGGAGCATTGTTCGCTTAGACAATAACGTCGAGAAACGATGCCGCGATTTACTTTCCCATGTTAGTGCCAAAAGCCCATATCACACGAATAGAGAAGCAGTAGGTTCAGGCGCAGACGCAGGCGCATCTCCTGCTCCGTCCAGAGCACAGAGCCTGTCCTACATGGAGTTTCCGAGCATTGCAGCCTGGCTGGCGCAGCCTCTACCCTCTCTATTGTGTCATGGTGTCGCCACGGTGTCGCCACGGTGTACCATCTTACTCTATCTTTATCAGGTTCCTGAGCCAACACCGACCATCATCTACTTTCTGCCGGTACCAACATCAATACCACAGTACTCGACATCCCCAGCTGTTTTGCT
>JARPRG010000014.1:28034-39023 GCA_031001745.1 Hartigia nigra
ATTCGAAACTTCCTATTTTGGCGTCTGGCTCATTATCTTGGCAGGATCTTCATCAGGAAGTATATCCTACTACATTACCATAGACTGCTGGTCTAGTGCTGCGTATAGCACATGAGAATACTCAAGGACGACCACTCGTTGCTAGACCGGAAGTTAACTAGTTGCGCCGAGTACTGGTGCCTCTGGAGTTCGAATGTGTCACTTTCCGCCAAGTGGAACACACTCTGCAATACGTGGAACAAAAAGCTCGAGCGAAGCTTTAAAGCGTCGTTGCCGGTTCCTTTGCTGCTTTCACTGCTGTTAGCTGAAAATTGCTGCCAGAGCGAGCTAAGTCTTTGGAACTTTGATCTATTTCCTTCTTGTGTCCCTTTGCGTTTTACGCAAATATCGGAAGCAGCTGTTGGTGAGGTCAGGCCAAGTGGATTAGCGTGTATTGCTGCTAAAGTTACCAGTGCTTTCTTAGTTACACTCGGGAGTAACGACTTTTATTGTCAATGAGTGAAAACACTTTTTTTTTCGCATCTCATTAGAAAAAAAGATGTTTGAATTTTCAAGTAAGTTTTTTTAGAGGAGGCCGTTTTCCTTGAACTGCTTGAAGTAACGGTTCATTGACCCAAGTTCAGCTTGCGTCTAGACGCTAAAAGATAGATGCAGCATGTACGAAAAGTTTATCGAATAAAGAGAAAGAAAAGAAACGAGTGTTCCTCTCCTCGATATTGAGATAGTAAGAATTAAAAATCGATGAAAGCTGAGTCGTTTGTAAAAATGCGAGAGAGAGAGAGAAGAAAGAAATCAAACAATTTTCAGGCTTTTCTTATTTTTCTTTCTCTCTTACACTTAACGTAAAGTCAAGGAGTATCGAGAGAGAGAGAGAGAGAGAGCGAGACAATACAGGGTAAAGAAAGTTTGAAAAGGAGAAAATTACAAATTTTCATCGAGCAGCGGCGAGCGGTGGAGGTGCTAGAGGCTCTATTAAAAGTGCGTACTTATTTGAAACCGGTACAAACCAGCCCTGCGAAGCCATCGAACCACTCAGTGATTGAGTGAGTAAAGCAGCCAACCAGTCAGACAAAAGCAACTCTTTGACTTTACCTTGAGCGCTACTTCTCATTACAGAGGACTTTTTAAAAGACATCACCATCCCTTACCCAAACATTCTTTCTGTGACTTTTAAGATAAAAGAGTCTCCTACAGAATGATGAACTTGGGAATTGACTGGTCCATTCATTGTGAAAATATAGCATCAGCACATACATGCGTATGCATTGCAAAGTATCACCAAGCATCGCGTCAAGTACATGTCTTACTGAACAGAAGGCAGAAGGAAGGCTCGATCGACCATTCTTCTTTATAGTCGGTCTACGAGTTCAATGTGTATCTTCAAAGTTCTCAAAGAATGCGATCCTTAGCAAATTATATTATACGTAATGATTCTCTATTAAATGACGTAAATACGTGTATATACTAAAGTAAAAAAAAATAAGTTACATTTCAGTGCAAAACTATGAACACGCATACGTATGAAGAAAATGTATATGCATAGCCGCGGATGGTTTGCTATAGAGAGTTCATTGTTTTGGAAGTGCAAAAAGAAAACACATTGAACTCGTGAACCGGCTCTAACTGAGCAGCAAGAAAAGCACAATCGATAGGATATCGCGTGTACATACTTTGCCAGGATTACACCCCTTTACACATATCCAATGTAACAAGTATTTCGAATAGGGAATGACACGCTACAGGGAATTTCACGGGCAACTCGATACTTGTGGCTTGCAGGTTCCAATCGATACTCGATGCTTGCGGGGAGGCATGGGACAGACAGATATAGTCAACTATACCATTCTTATGACAGTAAAAAAAAAAAAAAGACAACGACTCACGAAATGGCCTATAGTTCTTTTGTGCTTATTAGACTCCTGTAGTTTAAGGTTCTTGTTTTTTAGCTTTGTATTCGACAGTATAATGCAACTGTAATAATAGAAATTCTATAGGTCGGTTGTTTGACAACATTCTAGTGCGCGCGCGCGCGCGCGATATGTGTGAGTGTGTGAGAACGCGAGCGCACGCGCGCGCGCGCCTGCCTGTAGGGTTCGATGATATTAATACGATAGATTACAACAACCTCCTGGTACAATGTTCGTATCGTTGGAGGTTAAATGGAATCAGAAGAGTAAAAGAGGAAGACTGCTACTACATTCTAGGAGCATCTGGACGCGGGACATTAGGCGATAGTAATCACTGCTATAATAAGAGTCAGGAGGACAATGGGAAATTCTGAAGCAGCATCACTCGCAATAACGTTGCATTGCACAAAACTACTGTAAAACCGGCGTAGCCGCTGTGATTTTAATAGGCAGGATTTCTGGCTTCTGCAATCTGCTCTCTGGCATCGTCTTCGAACGATGAACGAATATTCTTAACTTTATACACAAAAGGCAGAGACAAAGTTCACGTGGAGATTGACTGCGCGAGATATCGGTTAAAGACTATAGAAACGGTTGTGGCCTGTGCTGCATATATCGTGTGACGAGTAGGGAAAAAGGGAGACGGAGGGAGAGTATAGTAGAGGAAGAATGAGGGTGGAAGAGAGATACAGGTGAAAGAACACGAGAGAGAAATTCATGGGAGCGCATAAAAGAGAGAGAGAGAGAAAGAGAGAGACTCATCGTAGTAATATAGGTTTAGCTTTGGCTGTGCCGCAGTGGTATCGAGCGAGCAACCCCACGTGCACCCCTCCGGTCGCCCTTCTTCGTCGGCGACCCGTCCAAACTCACCCCCAGAGTACAACCCCACCAGATCCTTCCTACCTTCCTACCTTTCACCTAACAGCAATGTAGAGGGACCTACATCGTTACTGCTCTGCTTCTCACCAGCAGCCTCGTCGTGCCTTCTCCCCTACTCCCCCTGTGTATGCCTACCGACCGGGTTGTCTTGCTGGCTGCATGCCTCGCTGACTGGCATCCCCTCTTTCACCCTTTCACCCTTCCTCCCTACTCTCCTTCGTCCTGCTCTGCTCTCGTTGGCATGCTCAGTCGAACGAATCCAAGTACTGAGTGAGTAAGGGTAGGTACACCACGTGGGTTCCGCGCTAATGTTACTCCATTTAGCGAAGCGTATCGCGACACTGGACTCGACTATTAAGGCTGGTGCCTATTGACTTCGCACTGAAGCGACTTGTGCCTTGGCTGGATGAGACAAGGGTCGGCAGGCGATGAGGAGAAAAGTTAAGGCTCCGTTTTACAAGGACTAGACTCTGCGAAATCCCTGATTCTTCTGTTTTAGTTAATGGAGCGATTAGGCTTGGATTGCCGTTCATTTCAATATCTCCGCAATTTCTTCTGATTTTTATTTTTTTTTTCCCCTCGGTCTGTTCTTCACGTGGAAAATATTAATTACGGCGATGCGCGGCGAGTTTCGTCATTTTGCTCCACTCTTCTTTTTCATTTCGTAGCTGCATTGACGTTTTTGTTCGACCTACCGACCTGCCTGACAAAAGTCTTCGCTGGACGTTTGCCGTATAAAGAAGTAAAGAGGACCAGAATTTACGCCAATTGCAATGCTTCCAAGGTGCAATGTTTGCCGTGAGTGTTTCTTGGGAGAAAAACAAGAATTCAAGTAGAATTATAGAAAAATGTTCGAGCAGCAGCAGCATATTCGTGCCGGTAGAAGCAGAACTCGAAGAGCAGCGAATGCAAAGTTCAAAGTGCGAAAGAGTGCAAATGCAGCAAATGAGTGTCGTAGCAAACAAGATGGACGCGCTTGCGGAAGGATACTAAGGCTGTTGGGATTGGTACTATATCCCTTGAAGCGAGCAAAAAGGGTTGTCTGCAATGCACAGCGGGGAAAAGGGCAAACATCAATGGACAAGTGCAACTATTTCTGGCATCCACTTTGCCACGTTTAAACGTGGCAAATCCTTTCGTCTCTCTCCTCCTCGCTTCCCGCTAGAAAGCAACTGGTCAACAAAAGGAATGGTAAATCCTGCAGTGCTTTTACGGGTTATACGCGAAAACATATTCCACCTCAGCGTACGTAGCGCGTCGGTTACTCGATTGTGTGTAAAAGCATCGAAGAGCCCATCGTGTTCCAGTGCAGTCTGCGAAAATGCCAATTACTGTCAGCGAGTACTGTATGCCAAAAGTACTGTATCCACGAGGCTCATGATCTTGGGTTTTTCACAAATAATGTTACGTTCGTTAACGAACCGGAAATACAAACTGATTAACAATATTTTTGGACCACCGATGAGTTCTCGTGGTTCGTAACCAAATACGAGTTGAACAAACTCTGCGAGCTAGTAGTGCAAATATAAAAATATAAATAGCCAGACGTTCAAGGTAAAGCTGCCAAGAGGGAACCTTTTTCGTAACAAATGGTCATTCTAAATCTGGAACTGTAAGATGAACGTGGATGCAGACGCAGAAGAAAAGCGAAGAGTCATTGCAGACATTGAGAGAACGCAGGAAACACAGAATAAAGAGGGGAAGACAAATTTCTGGAAGTTGATGTAAATTCGTGTCTCTTCTCGAGCTTTTAGGAGCAACTTCCGCCATTCAGAAGAGGTTGCAGGAGAATGCTTTTTCCAAAGTACTTCGATTTCACCATTTCTTTGTGATGCTTGTAATAGCTGTGAAGAGAGGTAGTGTTTTTTTTTCTTTCAAAGATAGCTCCAGGATGATTCTAACCACATGGCAGAAATCAATGGATGCTCCCTTTTGTGTCTCTTTTTCATTCTCTTGACTCGTGTCAGGACACCCCCCGCGGATATTTCATGCTTACGGAAGCGTAAGGATCCTTGTATCCTGACGTCCAAGACAAGTGGGCAGAGGGTCCTGCTGCTCCTGCCATTCGGGCTGAATAAAAACGGCAGAGTGGAACGGCGATAAAGGGAGAGCGACCGGGATATGAGGAATGAAAGAAAGAAATTCCAAGGAAGTCGCAGACTCCCCGAACTCAAGGGATTCTCTAGGACACAGGAACGAAGGTCTCGTAACTACAAGATCCTTCGTGCCTCGTGACTCGAAGTCTATCTGTCGCACGAATTCGAATCCTGGCAGAAATATGCGACCGCCGAACTGGGTGATTGCATACGTAAGTGGAATAGCAGCGTGCTTAATCGTACCTGCTGCTTGCTAGTGGAAAAGACTTTATCTATGCCAGACCTTAGCCAAAGGTAAACCTTAGTAGGAGCCTTTCACGTGTCTGCGAATAATTCCATAAATTATCCAAGGTACTGGTCTGGCAAAGTAACTCCATTAATGTAATCCTTGTGTAACGGAACTTGGACATGAGTCCAAGGCTCGTTATAGAGTTTACAATTTAGTTATCTGAATTTTTATAAAAATACTACAAGCACTGCAGTTCAATCTATAATGTTAGCGAGTATTCTTCAATAGTATTTGATGTTAGCCATCGTTTCTAAGAACAATCGGAGATACAAAAATGGAATTTTCACTGAAACGCAAATCTATTAGATACTCAAGGAGTTGAAGAGTGTGGCTTCGTACAAACACATACACATACGAACTCACGTATGGTTAAGTAACTGAGGGATTGACGCAATAATTCATAAATCTTCAGTCAAACGTATGAATGGACGTAGGAAGCCTGTATATATATACTGTATGCATAAATGATAGAACTGATGAGCAGCATTGGGGCAAACAGGAGTTTAATCAATTTCGTTAAGAA
Source organism: Hartigia nigra (assembly GCA_031001745.1). Taxonomy (NCBI): domain Eukaryota; kingdom Metazoa; phylum Arthropoda; class Insecta; order Hymenoptera; family Cephidae; genus Hartigia; species Hartigia nigra. The sequence goes on from JARPRG010000014.1 coordinate 33,729, forward strand.
GAAGTGATAGAGAGAAAGAGAGAAAGAGAGAAAGAGAAAAATTCAAGCCTTTCTAAGAACACAGGTTAGTTGACACTTTGAAAGATGTAGGTACGTGCCTATCTACTCAGGTGTCTAGATCAGGAAGGGTAGTTAGGGTTGAAGGTTGCCACAATGCGAGGGTGGCTTTTCCGAGGCAGAGATGGTTCTGCTAGAGAGTTCAAGCACGCTTCCGGGAGCACAGGCATTGGATTAATGCCGAGAGCTTCTTCGGGGGTTGTATTATGTACCAAGGGGTGGAAGGGAGCACGATTCGAGATGGGAGGTCGCAGGTTGTGGGTTCTCTCTATGGCCGATCGATATACTCTTGTGTCTGGACATTTGGAACATACCTACTAGCATTCGCTACGTTTCTACAGTCATTTTCTACTTTATAGTCTGTACTATCCACTACTTCTTTCTATTATTTCTACTATTTCTACTACCCACCGCTATTCACTTTTTATTCCCTTCCTCCTCTGCCTTTTTCCCTCTCTCTCTCTCTCTCTCTCTCCTCTGACACTTTGTATTCGAGCAAAGGGATCTAATAATTATTTGTTCCTCAAGAGAAAAAGTGAAGAAGGAAATAGGATAAAAAATAAAAAGTAAGGAGAAGCGCAAAAATGAAGAAAAAAATTCTGACGACCAGTATAACGTTCCACTCGAGCAGCATAAAGTTGGCTCGACGATGACGTCATTAGTCCCATTAATTAGTCCAACGAAGGGGGCGCCGTAGAGGGAGGTAGGCGACAGCGGAGATTTAATAGCAGCGCGAGGGAGCATCGTCTATTTCGCAACATAATAAGCCGCCTTTCCGTCAAGCAGATCGAATACCGAGAAAAGAAATGAGAGATTGAAATATCTTCGCAGTGAAATTCATTAGTGGTCGTCGTTAGTCCCGTCCGTATTGGACTTCAGCGATTTCCACTCTTAAGGATGTTAGACATCATACCGAATAGTAGATAGCAGTAGAGTCAGTAGTTGGGCGAGTGGAAGGAATTTCTATTTTGTAAATTGAGGTTCAGAGAAGGATATAGGATATATCCTATAATCCTGTAATCCTATAACATCTGCATAGTCTGTATAGTATAAGTAGGATACCTGAGACAAAGTTGCTGATTGGCGTAACGCGAATACAAATGTAAGGAATAAAAAGCAAAGTCAGCTTTATAGACTATGTAGATTGACTTAAGCTTCTAGTCGCAAGGTGCGATGGCAGCTTTAATGCTATCGCGGCCACCAAGCTATCGAACGCGAAGAGGCGCGCCCGTCTGCAATTTACCTGCAACCTATGAGCTCTGTCACCTTTGCATCTTCCCAAACCCCCTTCTACAATATATATATAAAGTCTTAAGGTTACTGCCTAGAGAACCCAGCAGTAGCAGCAGCAGCAGTAGCAGCAGTTACCAACTACATTTTGATAGAGCAACGAGTAATTAACGGAGTTGGAATTAATTAGTTCACGATTCCTATCGAGGACAGGCGGGGTGAATCCGCCCAAGGTTCTTGCAAATTATGCCGTTTACACAATGGCCTGAGATCTCTCCCTCTCTTATTTCCCTCTTTCTTCCTTTTCGTCTGAATACCACGCGGATCCATGACTACATTGTCACGCATACATAGATAAGGACGAAAAACGTATATAGTTCTGATAAGAAGCGAAGGAAAGGGAAAATGGAAAAAAAAAAAAGAAGAATCCGCGTGGTCGACGCTGCTTCAGATTTTTTCTAGACGTTTTAGAATCCGCCCAGCTTATTTAGCGATTTTTTTCTTTGAAATAGCACCGAGAAACTCTTAGACGTTCCGCATGAGAATTCCGACAATTCCGGCAGTTCTTTTTATTTCTTTTTTTGCCACTCTCTTGCACTCTCTTCTCTTTCAATTCTTTCTTTCCCCTATCGACTATGGTTTTCACCATCTCTCGCACCGACAGCGGCAATACTATAGAGACGCGCGAAGAAAAACTTATGCAGTTCCTTCAACTTCTTTCAGAAGTCGGAATCGATTCTTTTCAAAGTTTTATATTTTTTGTTTCGTCCCTTCTTCTCTCATTTATCAAAACGCACAAGAATGACTTAGAGCGTAGCTGTATAACCGACATGATTATATATACGAACTTATGATAGAATAATACAAGGATACTGATGAGGAAGCAGAGAGAGAGAGAGAGAAAAGAAAAATACAGACGAAAAGCAGAAGGCAAAATTAGTTAGTCCAATAGCCTGGGAAAACAGACAAGAGCAAGAATCCCATTTATCAGTAGCGGAGACAGAAGGGAAAGTTTGAGGATTGAAGGTCTCACACTTGTGAGCTACTATATATATTAATTGCGAGTGGCAACAGTGGTAGCAATGGCTGCCAATCAAGTGTGCGAAAGAGTGCATTTGGCGCACTAGGCGTTTCGAGTGGAGCGCTTCATGATTGGATTATTTGAAAATTCTTCGTTGATTCTCAAGCAAGGAGGCTGTGCGCCAGCTATTCGGCCAAAGACGGATGCTGGATGTGTCCAAAGGAAGTATCGGAAGAAGGAGTGCTTAGAGAATCTTTAAATAGCGGCAAAATCTGAGAAGCGGAAAGCGAAAGCAGAAAAAAGCAAGATGCAAAAAGGGCAAATTGCACAACGGGCTCTCGGCGACGTGGGAATTCGTGTGCGCGCAGGGAATATGGTAGGGGTAGGAATTCTCTGTTTTTCACTAGCGAAACATTTTCAGACTAATTAACACTGAGCAAACGATATCCGAATGACGCTCGACTCTTAAGCATCGTGCAGCCTCACAATGCGCGTTTGCTGCCTTTTTTTTTTTTTCTCCACTATTATTGTACAATCTCAAGTACAAATATACACATACGGATCCATGCACACACGTGCGCTCATACGTCTAACAAACTGAATTCAAAAGTTTCTTGGATTAGCCCAAGAGACATTTCCCTCTTCATTATATTTTTCTCTTCGAAAAATGACACGTCATATGTTAAAGGTGTCTCAGTCTTTGGGTTCGTTACATTCGTGTGTGTGTGTGTTAGAGCATATTTTTTAATGGGAAATTTGCGAAATAAATGACCCGTTTTCATGCAACTTCAGACAGTTACGATATTCTCGCCTTTTTTCCTTTCCTCCGTAGACTCAATATTTCATGGCTACATTTAATTTGGAGTTAGTGACGCACGTGAAAAGGGTGTAAGAGCATCCTCGAACTATCTTCGAGGTCCTAGGACAGGATGCCGATGCTCGAACGAGGTCAACTCGACAAGGAAAAATGTCATTCGACTACGTCATGGACAAACAGACTCCTCCCAGCTCCTGTCAAGTGGCGACGTTAGTTGAGCAATGTTTTTGTACTCTGCTTCATGACGATAACATGAAATAACTTTTTCAATTAGAAATAAACATTCGGATCCTCAATATCTGAGCATTTATGCACTGTTTAGGATGTGCTCGAACGACCTAATAAATGAAAAAAAAAAAAAGATTTCATGATTAATTCCTCGAGGGCTGAGACTTCGCGTCAGTCGCAGCTCTGCTCGACGCACGATCGAAAAATACAATAATGATTTAATGGCTCCGAATTATACGTCCGATTCACTGTAGTGGGGCGATTGTTTCACTGCACATACATTTTTTATCCCGTCTTTTCAGCAACCCTTGGAAAAAGCACCGAAACGTTCCAAGTCAGAGAATCTTCTGCGAAGTCAAGTCGAGCGAGACGTCTGCGCCGCCTATTCAGAGGGGACTTCCAGGTTCCAATAGAACTCCGGACCAGCAAAAAAGGGACCGGCATAAAGAAGAAAAAAAAAGGAACATTTCCAACGATCTCTCGAGCAACAATAATTCGCAGATCGATTCTTCCACAATCGATTAGTACTAATCGTGAAGGACTTAGGGCGTGCGATCGATGCGTTAATTAAAAGAGAGAAGAGTGGAGGACTAGGAACGGATGATAGTGAAAATATACCTGCTGAACTTTCTTACTCGCTTCGTTGCATGCGTATTTTTGATCCATCATTCGTGTGAGTGCGTGCGTGTGATGATATGGATTCGCGAAATTCGTCGACAGACTCGCAAATATTCTTATCCAGAAAGCAGTAGATACGTGCTTCGAGTCGAGGTAAAATAAAGTTCTCGCGTTACGTGGAAATCCTAATCTTGGGAATTCGATTTGAACGATGAGAATGCTGACTGGCAGGATGTGTCTGTAGTGTAAAGAGAAAGTGAGATTAAATCCTTGAAAATTAATTGAAATCGAGCTGCCGATCATTGCTTTTTAATAAATCGGATGACGCGATTCCAGCTTACACGTTTCCGAGTGATGTTTCAATATGCGACTGAAATTCTTAAAATCGACGCATCGGTTACAAACCACTGCTATCTGTATTTCACGGTGCAAGCGATGGTGCACGAGTCATATTACAAGGGAGAAAGAAAGTAGAAGAAAAAGAGAGGAATAAGGAAAAAATAAAAATAAAACATAATATCAAGGCGTTCGGTGTGTGAATGTGCCAAAAGAAACATCACCCCTCTACCAACAGTATGGGGATGGCTAAAATTAGGGATTGGGTCGCGAGGGTTGCGCGTGAGGTTCGCAGTGTCTGGGACACGTCAGAAGGACGGATGGATAGGTGGAAGGGAGGAAGGGAGAAAAAACAGTAGTGCGAATACGTATAGTTGCTACGGTGGAAGCAGAAGAAGCACTATAGACAATCTTGATGAATCACTGCTCCTCTCTCTCTCTCTCTCTTGGTATCCTTATTCTATTTCTTTAAACCGAGAATCCTTTCTAGCAAAAGCTCACCCTAAGTCTTTTCCTGGATGACAGGAAAGAAAAGAAATATTGAGCAAAGGGCCAGAGAGAGAGAGAGAGAGAGAGAAGATGTGAAGAAGGAAGTGGAGCGTCTTGGGGCCTTATCTTTACAATAACAGCGGATAGCATCCGATTCGAAGCAACTATTCGGAAACGACGATTGTCCTAAGAGAGACCAGCCTCTTCTCCTGAAGGGTCTCTGTTAGTCTCGATGGCGTCAAAATAACTGAACTCTACGGTGGCCACCCTTTTAGTCCCCCTCTTAAACTGGCTTACCCCAAGGTAACGTAATTATCGGAAATTACAAGGGAATAAAGACGACGCCATGGATGGCAACGAGGTCGACGCCGACGTTGTGTTCGCCACCCCAAGTCTCGCAAAATTATCGGCTGAAGCCTTGGCCAATTTTACAAATTTCATTAATCAATGTCCCGTTATAATAGTTTTAGGTAGATGCATCGATGCATCGATGCATCGA